>VMDO01006406.1:0-100744 GCA_007922755.1 Pedetes capensis
CTTTCCTTAGTTTTTTCTTTCTTCTCTCCCTCTTTGTTTCATTTCTTTCTTTTCTTTTCTTTCTTCTTCTTCTTTCTTTCTTTCTTTCTTTCTCTTCCTTCCTTCCTTTTCTTCTTTCTTTCTTCTCTCCCTCTTTCTTTGTTTTATTTCTTCTTTCTTTCTCTTTCTTTTCTTTCTTCTTTTTCCTTCCTTTCTTTTTTCTTTCCTTCTTTTCTTTTCTTTTCTTTTTTTCTTTTCTTTTCTTTCTTTCTCCCCTCTTGTCATTCTTCCTTCTCTTTCACTCTTTTCTTATTCACTTCTCAGCTGGATCAGTTAGTTTGCCACACTGCCAGCCACGCCAAACTTGATGGCTAAAGAAGAGCAACCACTGTTTGTGATTGTGATCACCACGTGTGGATTGAGGGCTGAGGGGGCTCAACTCCGGAGACCTGCCGGAGTCTCTCATTCAGGAGTCACAGATAGGTGGAGGCTGAGGGCTGGGGCTGGAGCCCATTGGAAGCCACCTATGTATGGGTGACAGCAGGGACCTCATTTAGGGCTGGCAGCTGAAACCCACCCATGGCCTCTCTGCGTCGTCCCTGCTTCCTTACAGCATGGTGACTGGGCTCTAGAAAGCTGTGTCACCTCCCCTGACCTACCCTCAGAAGTCACATGGTATCACCACCATTGTCCTCTATGTGCCAAGGTCCACCCAGGGCCAAGAGAAGGGGGTGTGCTCAAGGATGCGTGGGGGGAGCATCTTTGGAAAGTACAATTTGCCACAGTTTGCCAAATAGTCTCAAAGATGGACAGTAATTCACCCCACCCTCCTATTCATACGTTGATGCCCCAACCCTCCATAGCTTAAAATGTGACTGACTGTATTTGGAGGGAGAGTCTTCAAAGAAGTGATTAATTTACAATGATATCATTAGGGCGGACCCTGATCCCCTATGACTGGTGTCCTTACAAGAAGAGATTAGGAGCAGATGGGACACAGGGAACACCACACTAACACCCAGGGAGAGGACACCATCTACCAGCTGAGGAGACAGGCTCAGAAGAAATCATTCCTGCCACACCTTGACCTCAGCTGCTACCTTGCAGAACTGTGAAATAATACATAATGGGTTTTTTTTTATTGGAAATTTTTAATGTATACCTTAATGTGATTCATTCTGACTTGCTTTCATTGTGACACTTCCATATATGCATTTTGTTGTACATTACACAGATAAGTTCCCCCTTACCCTCTTGTGCACTTCCTCCCCCGTCCCCCCCCACCAAAGACTTCTCTTCCATTTGCTTGTTTTTTTTTTTTTTTTTGGTAATATTTTTCTATATACCCTGGGGTTCCAATTATGTGTAAGATCAAAACTTTTTCTGTAGTGAACTTTCTTTTTCCATTGTCAGTACTATCACAGGAATTTTCTAGCCCATCTACATTAATACCATTCTTTGGTATTATTGGTGTTATTCTAATTATTTCCAGGACTATTAAAGTTGGGCTGTTCACCCTGAGGTCACCCCCTCCCCCAATCCTCATTCCTCCTTGCTCCTCCTCTCCCCCCTCTCCTCTCCCAGGATTTCCTCCTTTTGCTAGATCTCTCCTTCCTTCTTCTGCATTCCCCAAATTGTCCCTTCTCCGCTACGTCGACATAATGGTTGTTTAAGTCTGTGGGGTTCTGTTGCTGCCGTCCTGGAAGACAAGTGCATGTCCCCACGTGCAGAATGTATCCATTCTCCTCCCTCAAGACCTTTCTTTATGCCATCAGCTCTCAGCAGGATCTTGTCATTGAAAACAGGGGCAGGCATTTGGTCCCTGATGCTGAGTCCCTGGCATGCAGCCCCTTGGGTACCATATCATTTGGTAGCCAAAGAACTGAGCCCTCTGCCCGGTCACCCATGCCCAGCCATGGTGAGGCAGACCGAGAAAACTACCATAGACACCCCAGACGAAAAGCGGGGAAGTGGGAGGTGCACAGAATTCCCAGGTCCAGAGCAGCTCTGAGGTCCATCCGGGCACGCGTTGCATGGTCACTGGTTCCAGCTGCCTGAGAGTGACTCTCCATGACTCATGCCTCTGCCCTCTGGGCTCTGGGCTCTTTTCTCTGAATCACCCTTGGGCTCCCATAGAAATGTCCTGTGTTTGCAGCTGAGTAGTTCTCTTTAACCTGCTACCTGCCCATAGAGACTTGAGGGTCCCAAGACCTATCTTATCATCTAGTGCTCGCTCCACCCCTTTCATTCAAAGCCCAAACAGTTCCCTTACAAGTTGTGTGGGCTTCTTATGAATCAGTTTATAAATGCCTTCCATGGAACAAAGATTATATTCCCAGTATCTTTTTACCTTGAGCTCCTGATCAAGCTACCCCGAAGAGTCTTAGAAGCTGTTGTTTAACAGAAAGAGGTCTCAACATAACTTAGAAGCTCTTGGTCTATTCGCAAGGATCTAGGAGGCACCACCTTAAATCCTTTTATCGTCTTACCAAAGGCTTTATAGTCATGTCCTCGTGCTTAACTGTTTTCCTGGTAGTGATTCTGGGAATGAAAAAAGTTTCCAAGCCCAGGAAAATTTGGTTCATTTATATTTAATAGTTTGTTCTTTAGCTTTTCTTATTGACACAGTTAGGATTTGAACACAGGATTATGTGACCTTAAAGCCTGTGGCCTCTTGCTGAGAGTCCCTGTGCTTCTCTGCACAGCGGACCAATCGGGGCCTCCTTAATTCCTAAAAGAAAGGTAAGATTTAAGCAGGTGGGAGAATGGAGGGCCTATCAGGTAGGGGGTGCCATTGTACAAAATGGAGAGAAATGCAAAGTATGTCAGGGGACAGCAAGGCAACTAAGTGGACAGAACCAACCCTGCTTTTCTTCCTTCCTTCGTTTGTTCCTTCCTTCCTTCCTTCCTTCCTTCCTTCCTTCCTTCTTTTCTTCCTTTCTTGCTTCTTTCCTTCCTTTCTTCCTTTTTTCTTTTTTCTTTTTTTCTTTTCTTTTCTTTTACTCTTCTTCTTTCTTTCTTTTTGTGCAGTACTGGGGTGGGGGCATTGAATGCAGGATCTCTCACATATGCTAGGCAAGTGCTCTAACACTAGTGACACACCCAGCCCCATATTTTTAAAATGTTTTGCTTGGGAACTGGGTATCACTAAGTTGCATAGGCTGCCTCTTGCCTTGAGCTTGAGTTCCTTCTATCTCAGCTGGTGCCTGGCAACAGAACATTTCTTTTCCCTTTCCCCTTGCTTTGTTATTGAAATATTCTGTTCCTAGTTTCTATTTCCTGGAGGTTTTTGTGTGTGTGTGTGTGTGTGTGTGTGTGTGTGTGTGTGTGTGTGCTGGGAACCAAACCCAAGGGCTCATGAATGCTAGGCAAGTGCTCTACCACTGAGCCTCCCCCCAGACCCTAGTGATGACTTTTCATTTTTTTTTTTTTTTCAGCACAAATAATACATTCCACTCTTCTATAAGTTGGAGCACAGGGGTTCTGTCCTTCCTAAGAATGTCCTTCCTCATCTTGCCTTCCAGCACAGTGACCTACCTGTCCAGGTGCACCATGAAACCTTCTGTATGAGTTAGGATATGCTATCTCTTATAATAAAAATGACCCCCGAATCCCATTGTCTTAACACAACAATTCATTTCTCATTCAGGGAACAACTGAATGGAAATTAGATAGGACAAGGCAGGTGGGTTTTACTCCACAAAGTTACATGGAAGCCCAGGTTCTTTCTACTTCTAAGGCAAACTATGGCGTGTTTTTGTAAATAAAGTTTTATTGAGACCAAGACTTGCCATTCAGTTACACTTAGCCCATGGCTGTTTTAGCACTGCAATGGCAAAATTGTTTAGCTGTGACAGAGACTATGTGGTCCAGAAAACTTAAAATATTTGCCCTCTGGCCTTTACTGAAAATGTTTGCTGCCCTTTGCCCTGGGGCTCTGAAGGCCTGGAAAAGAGAGTGTGGAAGATTGTGTTGGGGGGTGGATTCCACGGGCCAGACAGGAAGTGCTGCTCCTTACTTCCACATTCTGTTGGCCATAGCTGGTCACATGATCCCAGCAAGCTGCAAGGAGGCTGGGAAATGCAGTTGGCCTGGGTAGTTAGGAGGAACATGTGTCTGGCTGACACATAGCTCTGTCTCCCTCTACCTCTTCCTGGACTTTGCTTCTCTGCTCTGTACCCTGCCCTAGTCCTTCCGCCCTCCCCAGAGGTGGCTGAGCATGGTTCTCATTCTTTTTTTTTTTTTTTTTTTTTTTTGCGGTACTGGAGGTTGAACCTAGGGCCTTGCGCTTGCATGCTCTGAAAGTGCTGGACGACTGAGAAGCACCCCCAGCCCATTTTTTTGTTTTTACTTTTTGAGACAGAGTCTCACTAAGTTACGCAGACTGCCTCTGGTCTCAAATTTGCGATCCTCCTACCTCTGCCTCCCGAGCCGCTGGGATTACAGGGGTGCGCCACCATGCCCGGCTTGCGGTTCTTGTTCTTGTGAGCAGTGTCCTGTGTTAACGCTGCTGGCCTACAAGAGGCAGGCTGCGAGTACTGGGGAGTTCATGCTTTCCCCAGGGGCCCCTCTCCACGGACCCATGGGAGCTGGAAGACACATTCTGCAGCTTCCTTCCCTCCCAGTGGCCAATGCTGGCCATGCCCTGCAGAGGCCCCAGCAATGGAGGCCCCGTGTGCTGCAGGTGTGGGCGCCATTCACTGGCTTCTCCCTCCCCAATTCATACCCCAGTGGTGCCTCTGGAATCCCCAAGGACCTGCCCTCAAGGTCTTTCTGGAGGAACTCAAACAAAGACAATACTAAGTGTCCTGTAACTAGGTGGGGAGACTGAGGCAAGAAGAAGTTAACAGAGTAGGGAGGAGATGCAGAGCCCAAAGAAGGTCTTTGAAACTAAAGCACTAAAGGTGTGTGTGTGTGGGGGGGGGGTTGTAGGTGGGGCAGGATGAGGCCAGGGAGAGGGGCATAGGCCAGGGCCAGGGTCTGGGTCACTGAGCCAGGGGCCCAGGAGGCCTTTGAAGTTCTTTAAGCAGACAGGTTGGCATCTTCTGTTGTGGGGGGTCAGGGCCACCATATTGACTCTGGCAAACTGGGATTACAGGAGTCTGAGCGGAGGCAAGGGACACTGTGCCAGCCAGGGGATGTCCGGGCATCCTGGGCCCCTTCGCTACACCCTATGCACGTGTTCTTCTCTCTAAGGTGGATGCACTTGTGCCTCTGACCTGCCACTCCCACATCATTGCCCTCTTGGGTGGCAGAGGCCCCTCGCTCCACCCCAGGCCTCTGCGTGGGGGGCTGCGCCAAGATCCAGCACCTCCTGCAGGCTGGCCAGGGCTGGCAGCTGTGGCGGGCAGCCAGCTGGGCCTCTGACCACCACACAGGCCCCAGAGGCAGCACGTGGCTGGCCGGGTGCTGCTGTTTCTGCCCCAGTGCCCGGCGCCGCCCTCTCCGCCTGAGCAGATGGTCTTGTAAGTGAGTGCGAGCTGAACGGGGTCGGCAGGGTCTGCCTCACGGGGCGCTGCTGCCCTTGCCTGCCGTCCTGCAGGGGCTGGCGGACGAGCTCAGCTGGCCAGGGACACCGCGTGGCGCAGCCTGCCGAGGGGTGGTGCCGTTCCGCCAGGGCATCCAGTGGGACCAGGTTCTGCACGGCAGTGGCCGGCTAGAGGGCGGGAGGGTGACGAAAGCACAGATCACCCTGCGGGGGCCTCAGGAGCCCCTGACCGTCCAGCGGGGGCCTCACTAGGTGGCTTGTGGGGCGGCAAGATCTTCGCTGCTGTGCGATGCCCTCCTGAACTCCCGTGTCAGCTCCGGGGGTCGGTGCCACTGAGTGCCTGGGAGAGAAGAAGCCTGGTGGGAGCCCAGGAGAGTGAGGGCTGCGACAAGGCCCCCCATGCCCCAGAGGGCACCTGCTGCCGGCAGGCTGCCGCGTGGCACTACCTGTCCTCCTGCCCCAAGAACTGAAGCCGGAGCAGCCCGATCAGCTGGATGCCACCGTGTGCCCAGCCTGACCCACTGCAGTCCCCACCTTCCGGCCAGCCGATGAGAGAGCAACGACCAGCCCATCTTACAGAGTGGGTGGGTCCAGACGACTGGCCGAGCACCCCCACCCCGCCCTGTCCCTCACTGCCGTTCTCACCTTGCCCGTGGACTCTTCCGGCCTTTGACGTCCCAGAGGCCGGTCTGCAAGGCCCAGGCAGTGGCAGATTCTGTAAGTGGCCACGGTGGAGTGAGGCCCCGGAGTGTCCCTCTGTCCGTCCCCTTTTCCTGACTTCGTGCTGTTCTGCTCCTGAGCTCCAGGCCGGCTCTGTCCTTGTGCCATGTGGCCTCCTGGCGTGGCTCACCGTGTCCATGGGCCAGGTGTGGGCCAGGTGTGGGCCAGGTCCTGGAGGGAGGACGGCAGTGGGGCCAGGCTGGAGCCCTGGCGGTCAGCTCAGCCGAGGAGGCCCCACAGAGGACAGTCCACCCACCGCAGGCCAGTCTTGTGCCAGTCTGAACCCCGGCGCTCCAGGAATGTCAGATGAGCGAAGGACCCCATGCAGGACACAGCACCCCTCCCTGGCTCTGACACCACGTCACTCCCTCCCCCCACCGCAAGCTCCCACCACACTGCAGTGAAAACCCACACTGGGGCTGGGGCTTCCCGAACCTCTCTTTCCTTTTCCACCTTGGGCTCCTACCACCGCTGGTGCCCAGGATCCTGGCAGGCTGAGCTCTCCTCTGCCACAGGACCTTTGACTGCACGATTGCCTCTGGCGGCAGCCGCCACTCCTTCTCCTGCTAGTCTCTACAGAGAGGCCCTTGCTAGAAGCTTCCACCCAGAGAAGCTTCCCCTGGAGTCTTGTTCCAGGGCTCCAGTCTCTGCTTCCCAGGGATTCCACAACTCGGTTCTATGTGTTTGTTAACTTGCTGATTGTCCGTCTGTCCCACTAGAATATATGTTCCACGAGGCAAGGAGAGGGGTCGCTCTGTCCAGAAGCCCGAAGCCCTGATACTGGAGAAGGCCCTGCGCTGGCGCATGTTGGCTCTGGGGGTGTGTATCGGACCTGCCTGCCTGCCTGCCTACAGGGAGCCCAAGGACTCTGCCAGGTCCGCAGAGTGGGGTTAGCCATGTCATTACGGGGGTGCAGCCGACTGTGCTCAGGCCTCCCCACCCTGACCCTGGCGTCTTGATTCTTTTCTTGGGCATCGGGGCCACTCTTCCTTGGGGTCAATTGCAGGGTAAGATTGTGGGGGGATTCTATGGGCCAGACAGGAAGTGCTGCTCCTTACTTCCACATTCTGTTGGCCACAGCTGGTCACATGATTCCAGCAAGCTGCAAGGAGGCTGGGCCAAGCAGTCTCCGTCACAGCTAAACAATTTTGCCTTTGCAGTGCTAAAATAGCCATGAGCAAAGTGTAATGGAATGGCAAGGCTTGGTCTCAATAAAACTTTATTTACAAAAACACACCATAGTTTGCCCTAGATGTAGAAAGAAACTGGGCTTCCATATAACTTTGTGGAGTAAAAGCCACAGGCCTCCCTGCTCTGGGTTAGGAGTGAGGGCTGCAGAGACAGCCCATTGGGAAGGGGCAACAGGAGTGACAAGAATGGCGTGATCATTTGCTTTGCCTGTGAGGACTGAGCGCTCCACAGGTACCGCCTCACTGTAAACGCTCAGTGGTCACTGAAGGAAGCTGATATTGCGGCCCACAGAGGTGAAGGGCCCAGCCCAAGGTCACTCTGTGGGGGCAGTGGCTGAGCAAACTGGTGGCCGGAGGAAGTTAGTCGGCCAAGCCTGGGCGGGATCGCAGGCACCACACTGCCTCCTGGAGCTGGGCCACCTATGCATGGTAGGGCAGAAGGCGCAGACGGGATCATCAGGAAGGACCCTGCCCCAGGGGTCTCGGAGATTCACAGATGCCTGACAGTGGCTGTGGGCACTCCTGGGACCTGTACCGGAAGGAAGCCCCAGGCCCACCGTGTCCTCCGCTATAGGATGGAGAGTCACCTCGGCCTCCTTGGGCTGTGGTGAAGGCCGAGTGAGACGCTGCAGCCCAGGGAGCTCACAGGGCCGTGTCCCCTCTTGCCCGCCACTTGGCTCCCAAGCGCAGCAGCCTCAGAGAAGCAACTGCCGTGGGGACCCATGACGTGGCAAAAGCTGAGGGACCAAGAGGGCTCCCAGGAGCTGAGAAGACAGCCTGGGATCACAGAAGGGTCCTGAGTCTCCCAGTAGCTTGGGAGGCCGAGGCAGGAGGATCACAAGTCCGAGACCAGAGGTAGTCTGCGTAACTTAGGGAGACCCTGTCTCAAAAAGTAAAAAAAAAAAAAGGGCTGGGGGTGCAGCTCAGTGGTCCAGCGCTTGCAGAGCATGCAGGTGCGAGGTCCTGGGTTCAACCCCCAGTACTGCAAAAAAAGAAAGGGGCCTGAGTCCAAAGAACCTGGATGAACCCTGTTACCTGCCTGGGCGCATGTCACTCTTTGATGACGTTGAGTATAAAACACCTGCTTCAAGGAGCTGCCATGGAAAACACAATGGAGATCTGAGGTGTGGATTGCTCATCTACATTTGCCCCCTCCGATACTTGATCTTTGCTTGAAAACTTCCTATTCTCCCAGCAAGAGGCTTCCATGATGTCAATCCGTATGCTCTTAATTCACGTTTCTTTTCTTTTTGTTGCGGTGCCAGCAATGGAACCCTGGGCCTCACACGTGCTAGACAAGCGCTATACCAAGGGGCTGCGTCCCCAGCCCTGTTCTTAGACACCATCTACCACATGGTCCCGTGCCCAGGGGATCTTTGGACTTAGTACCACAGATTAAGTACACTCTTTGCATCAGGACAATGGATGCTTGCTGCAGGAAGGGCTTTTCCCATTGAAGGGGAGACTGGCTTTATCCCTGCACTAATTCTTTTTGGTGTATTTGTGCTCAATATATGCATATGATAATGTAAGCGGGGAGGATATGACCAGGGCAAGCAGGGTGGCAGTGAGGATCCTGTCCACCTACAGAGGGAAGCTGCAGCCTAACCCAGCCTGGAGAGTCAGAGCGGCTTGCTCTTCATTTTTCTCCAGAGTCCAGCCTCAAACATTGTTGTTATTGTTAGGTGCCGGTGAGTCGGTATCCGACTCATAACGACCCTACCTACAACAGGCGAAACACTATTGTCAGTGCTTCTCAGCTGTTCGTAGGGTTTTCAATGAAGGACTGATTTTTTTGGGAGTGGGTTGCCAGGTCCGTCTCCCAAGCCTACAGTATCTGGTGTTCCCAGGTGGTCTCCCATCCAAGGACTAACCAGGCCCGACCCTGCTTAACTTCCAAGATCTGATGCAATTGGATGCCACAGGGCTATAGCTGCAGGAAGCCTCAAACATACCTTTGTTTTATTTACTTTTTGAGCTTGGAATAAGTCGTAGTTTTAAGCTATAGCAATAATAATATTGGTCATCATCATCATAGGGCTGGGATTTAGCTCAGTTAGTAGAGTACCGCTCTGCAGTCTCTGAGGTCTCAAGTTCGATTCCCAGCACCACAAAAAATGGGAGAAGGATGTGGCAACCCACTCCCAAGACAATCTGGAAAAAAATAATCTGCCATTGAAAACCCTATGAGGGGGCCGGGTGCGGTGGCACACGCCTGTAATCCTAGCGGCTTGGGAGGCGGAGGCAGGAGGATGGCAAGTTCGAGACCAGAGGCAGTCTGCGTAATTTAGCGAGACCCTGTATTAAAAAGTAAAAAAATGGGCTGGGGGTGCAGCTCAGTGGTCCAGCACTTGCTGAGCATGCAGGCATGAGGCCCTGGGTTCAACCCCCAGTACCGCAAAACAAAAACAAAAACAAAAACAAAAACCTATGAGGGTCACTATGAGTCAGACACTCGACAGCACCTAACAACAACAACATCATCATAAGAAGAAGAAGAGGAGGAGGAGAAGTAGGCGCAGGTGAGGGAGGAAGCAGCGAGGAGCAAGGCAGGCACCTCCCATAGGGGTCAGCACTGCCCTCCTCTGTCTGCCCTCAGCTGGGTCCGAAACCAGAAAGCACTTGGCCTTGATAGTGTGGATCGTCGCCCTGGGCGTCTGTTATGCGGGCCTCCTGGGCTGTGAGTGCAGTGGACACGCTTTTGCTCAGGATCTGAGGCAGGCCGAGGAGCTCCCAGCACAGCTGGGCTGCGACAGTGCGGCTTTTTTTTTTCTTTCTGCCTTCAGCCCTGGCAGCCTGCTCCCGATTTCTCCGGAAAGGCGGCCCCTAATTAGAATGGATCGAAGAGTCTTTGCTTTAGCTTTGTTCTCAGTCTCGATTGAATCGTTGCTTTAGGACTTAATCTGTTGCAGCCACCCGGGGGCTCTCCCCCTGGGCTCTCTGCGCTCCCTGTGCTCAGGCAGGCTGGCACTGGTCTGGGGGGTGCCAAGGGCTCGGTGGGGCCAGTCTGCGCCTCTCACCCCAGACCCCTCTTCCTTGTCCCTTTCTCCCCTCTCTTGCTTTCTCCCCCTTGAATTTCCTTTCATTAACAACCCCAGGCTGTCCAGGGTGTCACTTCCCGCTGGTGGGAGTGTGAATCGGTCCCATTTCTCCGGAGGGCAATTTGTCACATGCGATTACAGCCTTTAAAAAGTCTGTAGGCTTTGACCTGGAAAGTCCCTTCTAGGAATCTGTCCTGCAGAAATAATTGGACAGGGGTCTCCAGGAACATGCAGAAGAACATTGTCCTCCGTGCCTTTCATGAGCGATAACCGGACGACCTGGCTTCATCGGCAGAGAATGAACAAAACCCGTCCTCGTGTGAGGAGCCAACTAGAGAAGCAACATCGGGGTAATTGGGGAAATGGGAGTGTGGGCTGCATAGTAGATGCTCCTGAGCAATTACAATTCGTTTTATTAGCAAGGATAAGGGCCACGCGATGGATTTAGAGACTCAACAGGAAGGTTGATATTTGGTTGAAACTATTATAACCATAATCACGGAAGTGGCGGATAGGACAGAGCAAGTGCAGAAAAATCGTAAAGCTTGAAATTTATTTTTATTTATGTATGTATTTATTTATTTATTTATCTATTTGAGACAAGGTCTCACTATGTAGCCCAGGCTGGCCTCACACTCAAGATCCTCCTGCCTCAGCCTCCCCAGTGCTGTGATTACAGGCATGAGCCCCAGTGGGCAAATCTTGACCTTCTAAACTCCGTTGTCAGGTTCATCAGGATGGATGTGCCATTCTCTCCCTGGGTATTTAGGTTTTTTTTGCATTGTTTTAAAAGAACAGAAAAGGCCTTGTGAAACTCCAGTTTTTGACCTGAACTCATGTCCACTAGATCCTGTTATGTGAAAAGAAGTAAGTTCCAAATAGTACACATGGCATTGTTATTCTTTTTTATTTCAAAATATGTACATATTTGCACAGGCAGAAGAAAGAGGAGCTGCGTGTATACCCCTTGAATGTCAATGTGGCTACCTCTGGTAGGATTTGAATAAGTCCCATTTTCTTCTGAATACCTTCAGTAGTTTCTTTTTCTTTGTTTTTGTTTTCTTCTTCCTCCTCCTCTTTTTCTCCTCTTTGTCCTCCTCCTCCTGCTGCTGCTTCTACTTCTTCTTCTTCTTCTTCTTCCTCCTTCTCCTCCTCCTTCTCCTCCTCCTCCTTCTTCCTCCTCCTCCTCCTTCTTCCTCCTCCTTCCTCCTTCCTTCCTCCCTCCCTCCCTCTCTCCCCTCCTCCTCTTCCTCCTCCTCCTCCTCCTCCTCCTCCTCCTCCTTCTTCTTCTTCTTCTTCTTCTTCTTCTTCTTCTTCTTCTTCTTCTTCTTCTTCACAATTAAGCTTATATTACTTTCATGCTCTTAAAAAAGAACAACCATTACCGAGCCAGGCACAGTGGCGCATGCCTGTAATCCTAGCGGCTCTGGAGGCGGAGGCAGGAGGATCACAAGTTTGAGACCAGAGGTAGTCTGCGTAACTTAGGGAGACCCTATCTCAAAAAGTAAAAAAAAATGGGCTGAGGGTGTAGCTCAGTGGTCCAGCACTTGCAGAGAATGCAAGTGAGGCCCTGGGTTCAACTGCCAGTACCACAAAAACAAAGAAACAAACAAACAAAAAAACCATCACCATAGAAAATTTGGAAATCACCTACCATACATTGAGCACGTACCATAAACCATGCCTCATAAAAGGAGGTCTTACATATCTTAGTCCACCCACAAAAATCAGTACGATTGGTACTATTGTCATCTGATAAACAGGGAAGCTGAGGTTCGGAGAGGAGCCCACGGCTGCAACCTAACTCCACTCTCCTGATGTGACACCCGTGCTCTTTCCACTAATCCCCAGATGCTTCTCAAGGACCGGCAGGAGGATTAGATACGGTCTCTGCTCTCCAGAAATCGCCAGACTTCGCTCTCTGCTCTCTGCTCCCCAGGTCCCCAGCCCCTGGCTCTGCTCCGGTCAGTCCTTTCCACCCCCAGGGCCATTTATATAATGGCTTTGGCGAAAATGCCCTTGTTCCCTCCCATCACAGGTGAAATTCAAAAACTGTCCATTGGATATTTTCTCCTAATGAGTCTTCTTGTTTCCTGCCTTTTTAGGATGGAAATGAGCTCTCTGCTACCGTCTTCTTCATATTTATCAGCTCTGTTTCCCTGCAGAGCGGAAGACAGAACGGGGCATCGTGCACATAAATATCAGGGAATCCACAGGGGGATGGCGAGCCCGCGTGCTCAATCCTGGCTCCATCACTAACGATTTCCAACAGGAAGGAGTTACTCTCTCTGTTTTCTGTCTGTAAAGTAAATAAAGGTGGCTAGGGATCTAGCTCAGGGGAAGAGTGATTGCCTAGCATGCACAGCCCTGGGCTCAATCTCCAGCACTGCAAAAATTAAGGGGAAAAAGTATAAAGTAAATAAAGGATAACACATTAAAAAGAAAAAACCAAGGCGTATTCCAAAGATAAAGGGTGTGTGGGGGAGGCAATTCTAGGTTGAACTGAAAACACATTTCTGCAAGTGTTGCTAATAGTAGAGGTGGCTCAAGCCTTGTCCCACCTCATGTCTTCAGCTGGAGTATTGTGACAGCCTCTTACCTTACCTACGAGCGCTTCGTCTCCCACTCCCTTCTCCCAGGCTGATTGTTGCAAACCGGAAACTAGATGACTCATTTTTGTTAAAACTCTTTCATGACTCTCCATTTCCTTATGGAGAAATCTCACCTCCTCAGCTTTGTGTTAAAAACTTCCATGTTCTTGCTTCGTCCTTTGTCTCTAAATTCTCCTGTGCTGGATGCCCCTCCTCAAACCCCACACTACATGCATGGTTACCAAGATAGCCCTAGGTTCATGCCTCAGGTCCTTTGCACATGCTGCATTTGGTCTGTAATGTTCTTCCCCAGTTAGTATTGAGTATTTCCCTGCAATGTCCCTGACCACCAGTCTTGGAGCTCCTCCAGGGCACTCCTTCAGGTGTCTCTGACCCCCAATATGTGGCAGACCCCAGTCTAGAGACAAATGCATGAATGTGATGTACAGGTATGAACTGGACTGCTTCTTTTCATGGTGCCAGGATGGGCAAAAATCCTCCAGCTCATGTAGCTTAGCACGTCTTTCAGGTCCCCTCCTGGGCTTACTGAATCTGGGCTTGCTGTCACCTGATTGGGCCAGGAAACAGTTTTTAACATCCCATTTTGAAAAGTACGACATTTTCACACTAGCAAGGCTGTTCTTGACTCACAGATGCGGCAGCAAGTCTCCTCCTGCCCCTGTCTGCTCCCAAATGATCTGACCCCTGTGCCTTTCCTAGCCACAGAGAACGACAGGCAGGGCTGCTCTCGGTGCTGAAATCCTGTCAGGCTGGTTGTTGTTGTTGTTAGGTGCCGTTGAGTCGGTATCTGACTCATAGCGACCCTGTGTACAACAGAGAAAACACTATTGTCAGTGCTTCTCTGCTATTCATAGGGTTTTCAATGGCAGAATGATTTTTGGGAGTGGCTTGCCGGGTCCTTCTCCCAAGCCTACAGCACCTGGTGTTCCCAGGTGGTCTCCCATCCAAGTACCAACCAGGCCCGGCCCTGCTTAGCTTCTGAGATCTGACGGGATCGGGCGCCACAGGGCTACGGCTGCAGGTGGACCCTGGGAGGGGCCTCTAATTGTCCATGTGAACAGGGCAGGTGGCTCCTGGGTGTTGCAGAGGCACTGACTTTGCAGTGGAGTGTTTTACGCTCTCCAGCGCTGGCTCCAAAATGTGACCGGCTCCACAGGTCCCCACGTGCCTGCCACCTGGGCTTCCTGGCTTCTCAGTGCACAAACCCAGAGGCAGCCTGAGGCGGGGCGGCCCTGCCAGCTTCGTGGAGCCAGAGGATAAGAGAGGCCAGGCCCGACCCATCACAGAAAGGAGGGGAGCCAGGTGCATCTTGGACGGAGCCATCCTCCGAGGTCACAAGGAGACCAGGGCTGGCTCCTTGCCCCACCCCTGCAGCGTTCAGCACACCCTGGCTGGGGCAGGCTGGGAGGCCCCTGGACTGAGAGTCCAGGGGTGGCCCACATTTTCCCCAGGGATTGGCGGCTGAGTCCTATGCCACAGAGCATTCCTCAGGGGGCCCCACACATGTCCGTCCTCATCTTACTGAGTCCGGGTGCCGGGCTCTGGGGAAACAGTGGTCAAGCTCCACCTCTGGGGGTGCCAGGGAACCAAACACATTGCAGGGGAGCCAGCTGCTCTGACCCTGCCATGTCCTGCCTCAAGGTCACCTTCACAGCGAGGCCTTCTCTGACCTCCCGATTTAATAGTGCCACTTGCCCCTCCGTCCCCTTCCCTTCCCCCTCCACTGCCTTCCCAGACCATATCATTAACCTGTTTCTTGTGACACTTCTCTATCCCCTCTGGAATGTTAGCCCCGAGGCTGGGCCTCATCACTCCATGACAAATCCCAGCAGACAACAGGGGCCGGCACATAATAGATGCTCAGTAAATGCTTGATTCGCCCCGTCAGCTAGCGTACACATTCACTGGAGAATAAAACCTGCAGAACGGGCACACACTTCATGAGCGTTTGCTGAGAAGGGAGTGTTTAGACCATTTGCTGGCTCCCAAATTGTCAGTTGCTATGAGGATACAAGGGGCTGGGATTTGGCTCAGTGGGTAGAGCGCTGCGCTGCAGTCTCTGAGGCCCCGAGTTCAATTCCCAGCACCGCAAAAATGAGGGAAGGGCCTGGCAATCCACTCCCAAGGCAATCCTGAAACAGTCAGCCATTGAAAACCCTATGAGGGTCGCTATGAGTTGGATGCCGACTCGACGGCACCTAACAACAACAACAACATGAGGATACAAAAGTGATGGTGAGACAGGGTCTCACTAAGTTACACAGACGGCCATTCTCCATTGGCTTCCTCCTGCCTTGGAACGAGATCCAAATTCCTCCCACAGTACTCCCCACCTTCCTCAGCACACACTCTGGTGTCTTTGTCTTCCTTGGTCTTAAGTTCCTTGACACTGGAAGCTGTTTGTACCTCAGGGCCTTTGCACTGTCTCTCTGGCCTATGGCTGTTCCCCTAGATGGACACGTGGCTGTCAGATCTCAGCTCAAATGTTACTTCTCCTCAGAGTTCTTCCTGCCTGTCCAACCTAGTCCCCTCCCCCTCCCACTGGCCTCAGCTGCTCCATCGTGTTGTCTGCACTGCATGAAATGATTGCAGTCATTTAATTACTCACAGAGCCCGGTTCCTAGTGATCTCCACTCTGACGCTCCCAACCTAAGCCATTTTACTTGTCAAACAACCATTGCTTCAATCCAGCATGCTCTGCCGGATCCCCTGGCTGCTGGGTTTTTACTACGGGCTGGCCGACCTGGTCCAGGGAGCGTTAGCCATTACAAACTCAGCCCAGCCAGTGTGCAACTGGACTCTGCTTGAATCTCTTTTCCGGAAGTGGAGAGGGAAACAAGGCATGGGCGGCCTGCTTCCCTCCCAGGCCTGTCTCCGTCTGGTTTTCCACTGCAATCGGAAAACCAGGGCTGGGGGCTCCCCAGGAGACCACCGCCTCCTCTTCAGTTCTGTGGGCAGACCAGGGCTCCCTGTGCTTCGCCAGGTGTGAGTAGCTCTTTGCCCAGCACTGCCTGGCGGGCTGCGGGGCTCCTCCCCACGTGAGTCCCCATTGGAGCCCTCTGCGGGGCTACCCGCTCTTCCCCTTCCCCCACACACAGTCCCAGGCCTTCTTGGGGTGGCCGTGAGTCACTGGAGAGGAGCGCGCTTCCCTGCAGGGCTGCTTATGAGCTCCTGCAAGGACGCCCTCCCTGGCCTACAGTGGTTTGGTGCCAGCTGCCTCCTCCCGGCGGCGGCATCCTCAGTGGCAGGAGGAGGGGGATGGAGGGGCGCCCCCGTACCCTCCTGTGACCTCGCCACTCTCCTCCAGACGGGGATGGCCTGTGGCGGCCACAGGGGAGGAGCCACACTCTGTCTACAGTTGGGGGCCCTAGCAACTAACTCTGGGTACTGGTGAGTGCTCCCCCAGCATTCCCGGGCTGTCCACCTGTGACCCCGACCAGCAGCTTGGTGTTGCTAGTGCCTAGATGGATGCCCGGCCTGTCGTAGGCTCTTGGTGGCAGCGGCTTTCTGAGGGACTGTCGCTGCAGTGAGCCTGTGGTGGCTGTAGTGAGTGCGCTGAGAGTTAACGGCTGGAAGTGGGGCCTGAAGGCCAGGCTGTCAGATGCCATGGGCCCAGGTGCCCTGTACACCATTATATTTTTTTTGGCAGTACTGAGCCGTTGAACTTTGCTTTTTTTTTTTTTTTTTTTGGTACTGGGGGTTGAACCCGGGGCTTCATCCTTGCATGCTCTGCAAGTGCTGGACCACTGAGCTGCACCCCCAGTCCATCTTTTTTTTTTTTGAGACAGGGTCTCACTAAGTTACGCAGACTGCCTCTGGTCTGGAACTTGCGATCCTCCTGCCTCCGACTCCCGAGTCACTGGGATTACAGGAGTGCGCCACTGTGCCCGGCTTACTTTGAATTTTGAGACAGGGGCTCACTAAGTTACACGGGCTGCCTCTGGCCTCGCCCTGGCCATCCTCCGGCCTCTGCCTCCATTATCGCTGGGACTAAAGGCGTGAGCCACTGCGCCCGGCTAACACACACCGTTACTTCATTCCTCACAGCGGCCTTGAAACGGCCGGACCTTCACCCTCTGCACGTGGCAAGACCTGCGCCGGCTCCTGCCAAGCTCAGGAGATGGGAGAGGAGCTGTGAGCCAGGCTCTGGCAGCCAGAATCCTGGCCCTGCCGCCCCTTGGCTAAGTCTAATTCTCTCCGTCTGGATCCTCATTTGTAAGAGTGGGATGTTAAGCGACTCCGTGCTGTACGGACCGAATCAGCTAATAGACAAATGTACTTAGCGCGTGTAGAGACACGGCAGATCACAAGTGGTGACCAGAGCAATCTCCATTATCGTCATTGTCACCGGAGACACCTGTGGGTGCCACCCTGAAGCCAGTGCTCTTGGCACGACGTCCCTCTCCCCTGAGGGAGAGGCCTGGGGACTGACAGGAGGCAGTGAAGGCTTGTGAGCGCCCTGGTGGAGGGCGGTGGTCCCAGGAGGCCATAGGTGCCACGGCCCTGGGATCGAGGAGCCCCCATGGGACCTGAACCAGAGGAAGAAGGGCTGGAAGCGGTGTTGTGGGAGACGAATCTGATGCCAGAGACAGGATGGAGAGTAGATGGAGATGGGACGGCCACCAGAAAGTGGCTGGCCCCGGGTGCCCTGCACCTGCGCCCTCTGCTGAGAGCCGGGCACCTGGACAGGCCGGTGGGGGGCTCCGTGCAGCCAGGCACCGTGGCCACCTCTAGGGAGCTCTGTGCCTGGAGATGCAGGGGCAGTGGCACAGCCGAATCCCTCAGGATGGGGACCGGAGGCCACGGTGGCTGTGGCAGCTTCCACACGGAGCATTTCAACTGCGGCAAGTCGTGAGCAAAGGCCAGGGTGGGCGCTTCGAAACCTGCCACGGGGTCTGCTTTCCCTGGGAGACCTTTGGCCTGCAGGGTGGGGAGGACGCCCCCTCCCGCTGGGGGAGGCTGACAGGGGGGCCAAGAGGGGTTGGGGGCTGCTGTGCCTATGGCTGGCGCAGCAGCAGCCCAAGAGCAACATGCAAGCAGGGGAGCCTCAGCCAAGGACCCAAGGTGCTGCGGCTGTTCTGTTTTCTCCCAATTTTACTTCACGCCGTCATGATGTATGGGAAATACAGAGACAATTCCAGCTTCTCCACCATCTCCCGGGAGACGCAGGCACGGCCAGGCTCCAGCAGCCCGGCCTGGGCCCCGCAGGACGATGCGTTGGAGGCCTCACACCAGGGCATGGAATGCGTCCACTTTCTCCTGGTACAGGTGGTGGAACTGCTTGGCCAGGCACTGGAAAGGGGCCTCGTAGTTGTCCATTTCCTTCTGTAAGACAGAGAAGGGGCTCGTTATTTCTAGTGCCTAGATGGATGCCCGGCCTGTCATAGGCTCTTGGTGGCAGCCAGTTCTTGCATGGGGCTTTCCCACCTGCCTCGGGCTGTCTTCTTGAGCAGCTGTCACGATGTCCATTTCCTAAGAAGGAAACTGAGGCACGGCGGCAAAGGGGGCCCGCTGCCAGCCGCCAGCTTGGCAGCACTGAAGCTGGGCTGTCTCTCCAGAGCCGGCCTCCCAGACACTTGGGCTGCGTGGGCGGCAGGCTGTCAAAATGGGGTCCTGCTCACTTAGGTTTGACGGACGCCAGAGCCAAACAGCAGATGCTTTGAGGGTGGAGTGAGGAAGGGAGAAGAGGAGGAAGAGGAGCAGCAGTGGGCTGGGGGAACGTCTTGGAGAACATGGTCAGGGCAGTAGAGACCCCGAGAAGGGCGCCTCTCCAGACCTCTGTGCAGAGGGAGGCCAGGAAAGCCGAGGCCCGGGAAGGCCAGGGTGTGTTTGTTATCTGAGGGGAGCAGAGAAGTTAAGGAACTTGGCCTAGGTCAGACCCAAGGGTGGGCGGAGGGGGCCTCCAGGGTGGCCACCGATAGGCTGCAGCTGCCTGTCCCTCGCTCCGTGGGCGTGACCTTGCCATCCTCCTGCCTCAGCCTCTTGAGGGCTGGGATTACAGGCGTGTGTGTCCCCACGCCTGGCTGCCTGTGCGGTTTTAATTTTTTTTTTTTTTTTTTTTTTTTTTGCGGTACTGGGGGTTGAACCCAGGGCCTCACGCCTGCATGCTCTGCAAGTGCTGGACCACTGAGCTGCACCCACAGCCCTTGAGACAGTGTCTTGCTAAGTTACGCAGGCTGCCTCTGGTCTTGAATTTGCGATCCTCCTGCCTCTGCCTCCCGAGGGCTGGGATTACAGGTGTGCACCACCACACCTGGCGCCTGGTTTTAATTTTTAAAAAGTTGGTGGTGGAAAGAAGCCGCCATATTCCAGACAGTAGCTGGAGCTAAGGATGCATACGACCTTGCCTGCGGAGCTTCCTGGCAGCTGGGAGAGGCGCAGCCTTGGTGAGAGGCACTGAAGTGTCCCCGATGCAAGGAGAGAATTCGCAAAGTGAGGAACGTCACGGAAGTCATCGTGCGTGGTGACTGCATTTTACAGATGAGTAGACTGGGGCCCAGCGGGCGGAGCAGCCCAGCTGGCTGGTGCAGAGCCCAGCCTGCATCCAGAACCCTGATTTGGGAAGGCAGCCTGTCCACGAGGCAGCCGGGAGGCGAGGAGTGCGCGAAGCAGGAGCAGACCAGGCCTGTGCAGACCGCTGGGGCTTCCAGCAAGGGAAGACAAGGGGCGGAGCCAGGAGGGTGCTGGGGAGTGGGGTGGGCCCTGTGTAGCCGAGCCGAGCACCTGTGCTCAGCCCACAGCCTCCCAGGACCCGAAAGCTGTCACCTCCAGCTGGACAGGAGAAAGAGCTCGGTTACACCTCTGCGTGTGCAGAGCATCGCGTCCCAGGCAATGTCAATGTCAATCAGTAACCTGTTCCATCCGTTCAAAGTACAGTGGAGTACTGAATGGAAAGAGAATGAGGTCTGCAGAGCTGTGCGCAAGGATTTCTAAATGGATTCGAAAGCTCGCCAAAGCACGATCTTGGGAGAACCCAGCGCAAAAAGCACAGATTTCAATGCCAGCCAGCCTCAATAGAGGCCATGGAATGCTTGTGAAATAGACAGAAATTGAGCCATTTTCCAAATGCACTAAGAGGGTTGCCAGTGACAGGAATCATCATCTTGCTTACACAGTTTGGACATTGACAGAATAGATCTGTTTAGAGCAATGGATCCTTATAGTAGGCTTGGACTAACCCTCAATCTGGCTTCAAATTTGTCCCCAAGAGTCCCAAAGCAGGTGTTGTGGGAGGTTGCAGTGCTCTGTCTAGAAAGCCTGAGCTTTCCAGATGGATGGGTTTGAGATCTGGTCCTGGTTCTATTCTTCAGTAGCTGTGCAACCAGGGAAAGTGACACAACCTCTCTGAGCCTGTCTGTCAGCGGTACAATAGGGCAGGAGCTGCTGCCTTGAACTACCATGAAGCTTAGGATAATGCGTGCATGCAGTCGGCCTCCAATAAATATTAGTTCCCCTTTTCCTGCCGCCTGGGAGGGCAGTCATCCCTATGGATTGTTCTTGAACTTGGTTACCTTGAATTTGGTCTTACGGTGATGAACAATGGGTTTTATTTTTGTTTTTGAAAAATTTAACTTCTGTTTAAAGAAATCTTTTTTTTTTTTCCTGAAAATGTCAAACATTGAGGGGGGACAGACAGCCAAGAACCACGCAGGTCCCTCCTCTGGGCCCACCAGGCAAGGGCATCTAGGACAAAGCGAGGAGGCGATGGGCTTGGTGTCGAGACTTGGCTGCGTGTCAGAGAGCATTTGGCGATATTTCCTTTTTAATTACAGCTTTCTTAACGGAGCTGCCAGAGAGCTTCTGTGAGCATCAGCTCAGGGGGACTCGTTAACTTGCACGGCTAACACAGAGGGTTTCGCCGCAGCCGCCTCAGGCATCATTTACGCCTGTTCACTCGGACACCTGAGCGGAGCAGGAAGCCGCAGCCCAGTGGCCCTGGGTGACTAATGCATTGGGGCGGGTTTTCATTTTCGAGTTCTTGGGGATATGGCTGACTGGGGTAGAGGGGCGATTTCACAAAGGTGAGTGGAGGAAGCGGGGACAGGGAGCTACCGTGTGCTGCGGCACACAGCTGGCTGCTTTGTTCAAAGGGGTGCTGCAGAGACGGGGAACCCCCTGCACGGGACACACTTTCTAGTTGGAAATGCATTGATTTAGCATTTGCGATTGTGAGACCAGAGGCGAGGGGAGCATTTATCTCTGTATGAACTACTAATACAAGGAATTAGTAAGTAATAACTGTAAAAACAAGATACTGGGGAACGTTTATACTTAAAAAAATGAACATATATTGAGTGTTTACTGCGCACTAGACTTTGTGCTAAGCGTTTTGTGTTTGCCTCTTAGTTCTCACGCTTAGCACTCAGTGAGGGATGGGTTTTATTATTCCCATTTTACAGGTGAGAGGCTTGAGGCACCAGGGTGTAAATAACAGGCCTGGGGTCCTGCAACTAGCTTAGCTCTTGGCCATCGGAGGGCAGGGCACGGGCCCTGGGCTGCCACTCCTTCGTTACAGAAGCTTGCCACTTTGCGGGCAGTCACGACATCTGCATCTGCACAGGGCGTGTCCAGGAGAGCTGGGCGTTTTAGAGATGCGACAATGGCAGAGGCTGCAGCGGAAGGAGGCTGAGTAGGCGAGAACCCCTGTGATGTGCACTTTGGCCCCCCGACTCCTGAGGGCCAAAGTGACGCCTTGGTTATGACCACGGCTGAGGTAGGCTTGGAGGTTTCCTGGCCGCCCCCAGGCCCGTAGGGCGACGCTCACACCAGGCTCAGACCCCTGTGGCCAGAGTCACATTCATGACCTTGGATGCGGGGAGGCTGAGACTCCAAAACCGTCAAATGTAGGAGGGCATTCCACAGCGCCCGACAGCCCGGATCACGACAGCCGCGCACTCAGGACGCCAGTGAGAGGCCACTCGGGGGCTCCTGCTGACTTGATTGGAAGGCGCTTTATGATCTGGAGTCACCTGGGTGGCAGCAAGGGGGACGCAAGCAGCACCCATAGGCATGAGAAGCACGGGTCCTTGTCCTGGGCCAACCCTTGCCTGGTCATGTGACCCTGGGTGAGTCTCTTTACCTCCTTAGTGCTGAACCCCAGGCCTGGATCCTGATCATGGACCATGAGGAGCCAATGAAGTAACGGGCCATCCTGACCTGTAGTAGCTCCCGCAAAGGCCCAGGCCAGGGAAAATGGGCAGCATCTACTGCAAGTCTTTTTTTTTCTTTTTCTTTTTTTTTTTTTGCGATCCTGGGGGCTGAACCCAGGGCCTTGTGCTTGCATGCTCTGCAAGTGCTAGACCACTGAGCTGCACCCCCAGCCCATTTTTTTTTTTTACTTTTTGAGACAGGGTCTTGCTAAGTTATGCAGACTGCCTCTGGTCTCGAACTTGCAATCCTCCTGCCTCTGCCTCCTGAGCCACTGGGATTATAGGTGTGCGCCACCGCGCCCTGCCTACTGCAAGTCTTCCTAACGGAGACGCAGTTTTGCAGGCCAGGCCGGTGGCAGAACCACTTGACATGCCTCAGGACATGTGGAAAGCCTCCCGGCAGAGGCCCACGCCCTGCCTGGCAGCGAGGCAAGAGGAGGGACTCACCACGGACGTTTCAAAACATTCCAGGCCTTGGCCCAGCGCCCACTCTTGGGCCTTCGCTGAGTCCACTGCTCGTCGGCCAGCCAGGTCCGTCTTATTTCCCACTAAGACACCTATGCAGAAGGAACAAGGACGACGTCACATTTCCCGGTGGCAGGCTGGGCGACCAGCTGGGGAGAGGAAGGGGCAAGCTGCTTAAGGGGGTATAAAGCACTGTGTGAGAAGCGGCTGACTCCAGCGGCTAAGTCCCAGCACAGAAGGCTGGGGTCTCTTGGCCTGTCCCCAGGGGCCACAGAAGACCTCGGGCTTTGCTTTGAAACAGCTTTTGTCAGCCTTTTCTCTAGGCTTCACGTGTGTCGCCCACAGGCCACAAGCGCCGTGGAGGCGAGGGCCACATTTGCATGGGTGTTTGTGATAATTCCCAGCACGTGGAGCAAACTTTAAAAGCAGTCATTAATGCTAATCTCAGGCCTGGGCTTGGAGTCAGGCAGGCAGGGGTAATTGAGCTCCGTTCCCAGCTGCACCGGCTGCAGCTAATTTCTGAGCCTGTCTCTGGAGATCGCTTCCCCCGGTCTGTAATGAGGCGACTTTGTCAATCTCACGTAGGGATGAGAAATAAAGTGATTTAAGGCATTCAGAAGTGACAACAGGACTTCAATGTTCCCCGTGCCCCATACGCAGGAGCAAGTAAGGAATTCTTCCCTGCGGGTCGCTTTCTGGAAATGTCAATTAGCATCACAGCAGCGTCCCCTCCTGAGTCTGACCACAGTCCCACTGGGTGGTGTCATCCTTCCCACTGTCCAGACCCGGAGAGGGCTGGCAGCTCACTGAGGGTGGCGTGGCCACCAAGGGGTGGAGCCAGGGCACAGACTCAGATGCCCTGTTTCGTACCCACGGTGACCCTGCAATGGCCCTGTGCTCCTGAGCTCCCAGGCAGAGGCGCTGCTGGGGACGGAGCCCGTGGCCCCTACCTGGGAGGAAGGTGCCTGGCGCCTGGCCCCGCGCCTTCTCCAGCCACTTGCCGCAGTTGTCGAAGGACTGTTCACTGGTCACGTCGTAGACGAGACACAAGACATTGGGACTCTCCCACTGTGCGAGAGGGACAAGAGGAGTACATGTCACTAATGTGACATGGCCTCCTAAGCTGGGGACACCTGGCTTCCAGGCGCAGGGTGTGAGGGAGGAGGACGTGAAAATTCACAGCGAGGACTTGAGTCAGGAAGTGGGGCCATGGCCACAGAGGTGCCTGGGTCTCCAAAGAATGGATGGAGGCCAGGCTCAGGGATGGAGGGGACGGAGGGGACGGACGGGACTGAGGGCTGGGGCACGCTGTGAGTCACTGTGGAACTTCCTGACTTTGCGGGGTCGCTCTGGACAGTCCCACTTGACAGCTGAAGAAAATGGGTTCCGAGAGGGCAACTGACTTTCCGGGGCCGATGTGAGTCAGGAACGGCTGAGCTGGGGCGGGACCGAGGCTGTCCTCCACCCGGAAGTCTGCTCATGGCCACCCCTGGGGTCACAGATTCCACCGTTCTTTCCAGGGCCCAGTGCCATGCAGGCTGGGCTGCTCCTCCACTCCGAGGCCCGGGAGAGGACTCTTTGCCAGCTGGTCCCTGGATGCGTGCTTGGCTGCCTCTTCTTCCCAAAGGCTGCCTTCTCACAGTGCAGGTGACACTCGTGGCTCCTCTCTAACGTGAGCCCCACCAGCTGGACAGGGCTCCCTGGCCCCTGAGGAGCCCGGGCCAAATGCTATGGGCTGTGGGTTTCAGGGGCTGCTCAGGGATCCCAGGATGTCTCCTGTCCTCCACTGCTGGGGACTTGGGATGGCCCTGGGCAGGCGGTGGGTGCTCCCCTGGGGCACCCCCACCATGAACACACGGATTCTGGTTAATGTCTGGGGTGTCGGCAACCTCCTAGGACACGGGGAGAATATGTTTCCTCTAGCTGTCCTTGGGGGCTGGGATTTAGCTCAGTTGGTAGAGCGCTGCTCTGCAGTCTCTGAGGTCCCGAGTTCAATTCCCAGCCCCGCAAAATGGGAGAAGGATGTGGCAACCCACTCCCAAGGCAATCCCGAAACAGTCAGCCATTGAAAACCCTATGAGGGTTGCTATGAGTCGGACATGACTCGATAGCACCTAAAAACAACAACAACAAAGCTGTCCTTGGGAGGCCAGCCTAGGATCAGCTCCAGAGGGCCCACTCCCCACCCATCAAGGCTCCCCTGGCTCCTGGAAGTGTCCAGGCGGGACTGACTGGTGACCCCTCCCGCCCTCTCTCAGGAACCACCCCAGCCTCCTCCCAGTGCACACAGGAGCCTGTCAGGGTGCTTTTAATTTGAGAAGCCTTCCTTGGTCCAGGCCTCAGTGTGGGGGCCCCAGGTAGGCCTGGGATCAGCTGAAGCTGGGAGGGCGAGCGTGGGGTGCCGGCCAGCTGGAAGGGAGGGAGGGGGGAGCTGAGGGGAAGCACGTGATCCGGCCTGCCCGGCACATCTTCCCTCCCTCCCATGGCCACGCGCAGGGCAGCTGCTTGGTAAGCACCCCGAGGGCACCGAGGAAGCCAACCTGGGGTGAAACTACGGCCATAGCTCTCCTTCTCTGAGGCAGTAAGTGGGGAAGGGGCCGTTGCCACAACGTGGCTGCTCTCGGGAAGGCAGGGGGGCTCTGCAGAACTCCAGCCTCCAGTGAGCGCCCCAGCCCGGCCCAGGACACAGTTACCATGGGAGGTGCAGTGAGCTGGACCAGGGGAGGATGGTTGGGGGTGGGGGGCACGTGCGTGGTGAGCCGTGCATAGCAGCAGGGGGGATCCAAGATGACTCCCAACAGAACAACCATGCCCGGGGCAGGGGGCCCAGGAAGGACAGTCTCATCCCCTGGCCCTGCGTTACTCCCTAGCGGGGACTGCACTATGCGGTGGTGTCCCAGGAGGCTGAGGAGGGCATCGGGAGGGGGCTGCTCAAAAGGAGGGAGGGGGGGGGCTGCAAGGACCGAGCCACACGGCTTCCGCCACAGTTGGAAGGTGGCCATCCCAGAGCAGGGGGGTGGGGGCCGTTGCGCGCACTCGCCACGCCTACTTGCCATGTGGCCACAGGCCCTGCTGGGAGGGAGGTCCCCTGAAGGGTTCTGCTGGGCAGGGGGCGATGGGGAGCAGGAGTGTGAGACTTGCCAGTTTATCCAGCATCTCAGAGAACAGCTCCTTGCCGGCCGAGTCAAAAATGAAGAGTTCCTGGAATCAGAAAAGCATGGGTCCTGGGGGAAACCGCCGCCTGCAAGCCACTGCTGCCGCTGCCGCCACTCTCCATTCACAGTGGACTCAGCCCAGAGGTGAGAGGCATGCACCTATGTGCAACGTGCTTTCACACGGGCTCCAGCCACCCCCAGGCACGAGAGGGGCGAGGGGGAGAAGAGGGGGCTCCAGAGCCTCCTGGAGGCAGCCCCCACGGCACCCGGTGCGACCCGAGTGGCAGGTGGCTCACCTCTCCTAACCCCGAGCGCCGAAATACCAGGAGCAGGCTGACTTCCCACCTGGCAGAACAGAATGCTAAGCGGGCTGACGCGGGCTCTGCTTTCCAAAAGGTCATTCTGCACTTTGCTAACCAAATTGATTTTCGAATCTTAAAACAATTCTTGTTAAAGGAGGTCACCGAGTAGGCCTGGGGAAGGCGTTTAAAGTAGGCCAGCCTGGCGTCATTCTGGGATGGCTAAGGTGTGGGGTGGACGGAGGGTGCCAGGTGCCCCATCCCACTGGTCCCAGGCTTCCGCAGCCCAGGTGGGAGACCCTCCCCAACACTGCTACTCCTGGAAGCTGCCCCCTCAGCTTGCCCTGGGCCCCTTGCCAGCCTGGACATGCGCTTGCTGGCTTCTGAGCCCGGCAGGCAGCGCAGGCGGAACACCAGCACACAGCCCGCTCTGCACGCTGTGCCTTTCTCACAGATCGGCTGCCTAGAGTTCACTCCCTCCCCCTCCTCCCCTTCCCTTTTATCTGACGGCCCTCTTTAAGAATGTGGTGAAAGTTAGAAACCCTCTCCCCAGGAATGGCCACACAAATAGAACATCTTGCAGCTCAACGTCCAGAATTCCGGGACCCCCGTGGAGGGGGCAGACTAAGGGCCCTGATGCTAGGTAGCGAGTCATTTCAGCAAGGCAAGCCCTGTGCCCCAGCGCTCCTTCCCTGCCCTCCTCAGCCCCTTCCTTGAATCTTGAATGCTTCCTGTGTCCCCGGGGCCATAGATGAATCCAGCCCCGGTCCTGGCAGCCATCCCTCTGGGGAGGAAAGCAGGGGGCCCATGAGCTGCTCTCATGGGATGGCTAAAGTGTGGGATGGATGTAGGGCGCCAGGTGCCCCATCCCACTGGCCCCAGCCTTCCGCAGCCCAGGTGGGAGACCCTCCCCAACACTGCTGCTCCTGGAAGACCCTCAGCTTGCCCTGGGCCCCTTGCCGGCCCGGATGTCCACTCGCTGGCTTCCGAGCCCGATAGGCTCGGGCACCTCAGCCGAGCATGCCACTCACCACACTGTCGCCTGTGTCGGGAACTGGCACCGTCTTCACCACCAAGTCCACTCCTGTTGTCTGCCAGGGACCGCCAAGAACACGGGTGTCAGAGGGCCCCACAGTGGGGCGACACAGGAGGCCATGATGGACCCCCACCACCCTGGAAGGGTGCCCTGGCCTGAGAGGGCTCTGGAGAAAAGGGCCCTGGACTTCGGAAGTCAGTGGCCCGTTGGGCTCCCCACCTCCCTGCCCATGAGCGAGCTGCCACTCCTGGTGCCCATGCAGCGCACTGGCCAGTTGGCTCTGCAGACAGCCCCTGGCCCATGGCTGGTGGAAAAGGCACTTCCACGTGGCCGCTCGGGCGGCCTCTGGTGGGGCCTCCTGGAGTCTTCCAGGAATGTTGCAAAGCCACACCCTCAGGGTTAGCGGTCACTTCTCTTTAAGCCATGGCCAGGCCTGGCCCTCCCCAGCTTACCAGTGTGTAGCTCTTCTGGAAGTGGGCTCCATCACTGCGGAAGATCTGCGCCAGGGCCGTCTTGCCCACAGCTGGGTCCCCTGAGGTCAGGGCAGAAGGAAAATGTCACTTCACACTCGCGAACCTCCTGCTCCAGAACACGTGGCTAAGCACCAAAGACTCCAGCGCCTCGCCAGAGCAAATGTCCTCGGCTCTCCAGGGAACCACAGAGGTCGCAGGCAGGTCGACGGGTCCAAGAGACCCACTTTGGGGACTCACATCCGCCAGTGCATATTCCTACCCGACTAATAATCCTTCCCTCCAAAAGAAGACCCAGAGGTAACAGAGGTTAAGGAGCTCTGGCAACTGAAGCGAACTCTTCCAATCACACCCGCTCCCCCCGCCAAGGGAAAACCTGGCGCCTTCACACCCCGATTGATCGACTCTGGCGTATGGATGGGAAAAGGAGCGAGCAGGCCTCACCTCGCTTACCCCACCCGGGTTTAGGGTGGTGGCCTGAATACTCGTCTGCCTTTGCAGGAAACCAGATGCTGCAGTTGCCATCTGGAAATCCATTTCCGAGTGCCATGTGCCATGGCCGCCTTGGCGCCATGTACGCTAGCTGAGGGTACTTGGTCCCAGGACTTTGCCCCCCATTCCGTGTGCAACCCTGACTCTGTTGGCCTCACTGCCTCGCCTTTCCTTGGCTAGTTGGTTGCCCCAGAAACTGGCATCTCCAAAGGAGAGATTCATGTCAGCGCTCGGTCCCAGATCTGAACCTCTCGCAGGAGTGCCGGGAGGAGTTTGATCTGGAGTTCCCGCCACCGCTGCCGGAAGCTCTCCGCGCCCACCTTTCATTCCCTCTGCCCTCTGTACTTTGCTGCTGCCGGCCCCACGTGGCCTCCTTTGATACCAGTTGTTTTTATCTGCAGAATCTCTTCCACCGGGAGTCTCGCATCGATTCCAACTCCATCATCCGGCGCCTGACAGGACACCTGCTTTCCTGCTCTCTCACCCTCTTGATCCTAGGCGAAAGCGCCACGGCATTCCAGCCCTTCGGCCTGCAGCCCCTGGACTCCCCATTTTAACAGCGGCTTCCCCGCTTCTCTTTGCTTGGCTTCTCTACTGTCTGTCACTCCGTTCACTTTTCAGTTTTGACTTTGCCCACCTGTAATTTCCTCCTGAGAGACAATGATCTGACGACTCGTGGCACTTCGTCGCGTGTGAACTCCTCTAGGTTTGAGTGAGCTACTCGGGACTTGCTTTTCTATCTGCCACCGTTTCTTAGAAGGGAACCGACTTGTGCTGCGTGCCCCTCGTGAACCCAGCCACATGCTCATTCGTTTCTTCCCATGCAGCGTCCCCTTATTCACATCGTCTGACAGATGAAGAGACCGAGGCTCAGAGAAGCTGGGGAACCCTCCTGGGATTCCAACACCGTGTTCTCTCCACAGCCCCGAGACATCCCTGGTCCATCCCAAATCCTCCTTGCAGGTCCTCATTGCTAAAGCCTGCCAGTGCCTCTGCGTCCCCACCCTGCCCAGAGCCCACAGCACAGCATTTCCATTTCTGTGCCTCATGGCACCCACCCTCCTGAAGCCAGCACAAACCGGCTCTTTCTGCTTGTGAAATCCCCACAGATTGGCTCTGGGTAATTTCATGGGTCTTTCTCTGGACCGTCAGTTAGTCACCAACACTTACAGAAAACGTCCTGCGTGGGCCACCAGGAGGGATCTGTGCACAGGGTGGCGAAGGGGCCGATAAACACGTTTGCAGAGCAGCAAGATGATAAGTGCAAAGTCAAATGGCACAGCTGAGAAGCGCAGCGCCTGAGGGAGCGGGCAGGGGTGCCCAGCAGCTGGCTGTCAGTGTGGGAGGCGGGGCCCAGGGCTACAGCTGGGACGGGCTCTGCAGGACTCCTAGGACTGGGACTCCTAGACTGCCTCTGCCGAGGGACCACGAGACCACCTGTGACCTCACAACAGCCACCTGAGCACCTCTTCTCAGGGAGAGGCGGCCCGCAGGAGCCCCTCCTTTCAGAGCCTGCCCTGGTGGCCTCAGCAACCCTGCACTAGCCCAGGTCTCTGCTCCTTGGCCTGCGCCTCTGTCTCCTTGCATGGCCTTCATTCTCCCCTGTCTCTCTGAAGAAGGCAGTCCCAGGGGTCTGTCCTCCGCGTTCTGCTCCTGGGCCACCCTACCTCTGTCATCACGGCCCCAACTCTCCCCGCACCTAGCAGGTTCTCTCTCCCACGCCAGCTGGATCTCCAGCAACCGCGAGGCTTCCGCAGCTTCCAGCCGATCTGCCCATCCGCAGCCAGGCTCGCGCCAGCCCCCAGGCCTGCTGGCCCACCCACCACCTCCCTGTCTGCTCACGACGCCACCACGCACCCTCCTGTCCTTAGATGCCATGTCGCCTCAGCGGCACCCAGCCTCCCTTCCGTTCCTTTACCTTTCCTGACCCTGTGCGCCACACCAAACCCACCCCAGGGCTCTGCAGCGCTGGGAGGGACTCAGAACAGGACTTGGACTCAGGGGCCCTGCTCCTTTGCTAGGAGCTCCCTGTTAGCTTTGCCAGTGGGAGTCCTAGAGAAGACGGCCAGGTGGCAGGGGAGAGGACACGCCCTGACCTTGGCCTTCAGCCCAGCTGGTGCTCTCGCATGCTCCCAGGTCGGCCCTGTGACGCCCATTCACCCTCCTCCGGGCGACACCCTGATGGTGGAGCCCTCTTCCCTGCCCTCGGCCATGAAGGCCACGCTCCTTCCTGCGGTCACTTCCCCTGCTGTCTCAGTGTCCCCATCTGTGCCTGAGTCCTCTGGTGTGTTTCACGCCGTCCTACAGGACACTCTCTCGGTTGCCCAGTGCCACCCACACCTAGTCTAGCTCCCGCACCTTGCCTGGACCCTGACTTACTAGTACTTGAGGCTCGGTACTAGTACTTGGGAATTGGCTTGGTCCCATCTGGCCTTGAGCTAGGGCTGAGCTCCCTGCCAGGGGAAAACAGGTCCGAGTAATGCGTGCCAGGTGGTGGCACCGCCCGGTGGTCCTGGAGCTCCTGAGGTGAGGGGCTGCAGGCAGTGCCCCTCCTTGGGGGCCCACACCCAGCTCTGCGGGCTGCTCAGGCTGACGGGCGACCTGTCCGCCACGCTGCGTCTCTCACCCGTCCTCTGGCCGGCTCAGGTCTCCTGCGCCCCAGGAACAGATCCCTTGCTGAGACTTCCTGGCTCTGATGTGCCCAGCGCATACTGTTCTGAGTCAACCCTGACTGAGAGGCCTCCCTAGCGGCCCTGTTGCCCTTCTGCATCCAGCTGCACTGCCCACCTGAGCCTGGCACAAGAGACGGCCCTTTGCCCAACAGACCAGTGCATGCATCTGGATCACCCAGCCACAGGTTCTTCTCTTAGCACTCACCTCTCATCCCACCTTCGAACTCTAACCTGCCCCTTACACCCAACCTGGCCTCCCAGTCCCCAGACGCCCCTCCCAGCCTCCTCCTCCCAGTCGAGGTCCAAATCCTGCCCTTTCTCTCTGGGCCAAGCTCAATTCCTTCCAGTGTGGCCCCTGAGGTCACCTCTTCCTTCTCTGTCTTCACCTGGGTGGCTACGTGAATTACTGCTGGTGGCAGTAATGGATGTCACGACTTCATTCCAGGAAGGTACAACTATCACCCCCATGCTGAGAAACAGTGTGTCATAGTACTCTTTTTTTTTTTTTTTTTCTTTTGTGGTACTGGGGGTTGAATCCAGGGCCTCGCACTTGCATGCTCTGCAAGTGCTGGACCACTGAGCTGCACCCCCAGCCCTTTTTTTTTTTTTAACTTTTTTTTTCTGAGACAGGGTCTCGCTAAATTATGGTGACTGCCTCTGGTGTCAAACTTGCGATCCTCCTGCTTCCACCTCCTGAGCCACTGGGATTACAGGCTTGCACCACTGTGCCCGGCTTTCGTGTCACTGTACTTAAAGGCACCAAGGAGCCATACTCTAGCTCCAGCTCTTAAAAGCTGTGTGACGTTAGCTCAGTTACTTAATCTCTCTGTGTCCTAGTTGCCACATCTGTAAAATAGGATAATAATGGTACCACTTCATAAAATTGCTATGGGGATTTGCATTAATATGTCAAATTCCTGGCATATAATAACTACTATTTAAGTGTTTTTAAGGCTGGGGTCTAGCTCAGTTGGTATAGTGATGCTCTGCACTTTCTGAGGATCCAGGTTCAATCCCCAGAACTGTGAAAATGGGAGAAGGATGTGGAATCCACTCCTGAAGCAATCCTGAAACAATCAGCCACTGAAAACTGTATGAGGGTGGCTGTGAGTTGGACCTGCTCAACAGTACCTAACAACAGTGTCTTCAAGTAAATAAAAATATAAAGAAATATCAACTGCAGTTTTCTCTTACTACTTGAACCAGAATGAGTAGGAACTGTGCCTTGAGGTATTGGCCACGATCTGAGACACAAAGGACATTTGGTTTGGGGTGACAGCATTATAACTTGGTTCTTCCTGGCTGATGGATCCTTGGATTCCCACGGCCCCTTGCATGGCAACTCACACATAGTAGATGCTCAATAAATGAACAGACGTGTGAACTGACTGTCAGAACCCTCGATGCCTAGTTATGTGAGAGAAAACACGTGGGCCTGAGAGGGGAGGGAAAATATAAAACAAGTGAGGGGTGTGTGTGTGTGGAGGGGTGTGTGTGGAGAATGAGAACTTGGAGGTGCTGCTACAGTGGCCTGGTTCTCCTGTTGAGGCCTTTTGATTCCCAGACACTCCCAAGGGGCCTCAAAAGGAGGCTGCAGATGAGGACCAGGCTGGAGGTCAGGAGTGCTGACTCAGGCTGGAGCTGGAATCCGGCAGAACGAGAGCCCAGGGAGGGTGGGGTGAAGAAGGGCTTGAGGCCAGTATGGCTTGGGCTCAGCCATACAAAGTCCTGGAAATCAGATCACCAGGCGGTGGGTCACACAGCTCAGCCACTCCCACAGATGTCCTCACCCCTGTGGGCATCAAGTGCCTCATCTGTAAATCAGCATGACAGTCATCTGGAGCCCAGGGTGGCTGTGAGGGTTCAGGGAGGTGACCTGTACTGAGGGTCTAGCACGGTGCTGGCTCACAGAAAGTGCTCAGGAAGGTAGAGCCATGATGGATGTTGTTGTTGGTAGGTGCTGTTAAGTCGTGTCCAGCTCATAGCGACCCTCATAGGGTTTTCAATGGCTGATTATTTGGGGATTGTGTTGGGAGTGGATTGCCCCATCCTTCTCCCATTTTTGCCATGCTGGGAATTGAACCGAGGACCTCAGAGACTGCAGAGTGGTGCTCTACCAACTGAGCTAAACCCTAGCCCTCAGTGATGGAAGTTGAAGGAAAAAGGGAATAAGAGAAAGAACAGTCAGAGAGAGAAGCCCACTTAAAGAAAATCTAACTTTAGAAAATGAAAATGTTCCCAACTTATCTCCGAGGAGACTGCAACTCAGGGAACCACTGTCCAAGATGACAGCCAGTGAGAGGAACAGCCAGTGATTTTTGTTACACAACACTGCCTCCCTTGGTGCTCTGGAAACTAGAAACTCTCCCGAGAACCATTAATTTCTTTTGCTCCAGCAGGATCTGAGCTACAACCATCACTCATCTTTCAGTGTGACCCTATTATTTTCAAATTAGAAAAGTCATTAAAAATACTATCATCGACTTTCAGCAGGGAAGACAAGAATAAAAAGGAATCGTTTTCCCCCTGTACATAATTTCTTGCTCTTCCTTTCTTGGACTGCCCAGGAAAGGACAAAAGGTCTGAGGGTTCAAGGTAGGAGTTTTGGAGATGGGCAGATCTTTCACTAGGGGTTGACCCTGGACAACACCTCTCAGTGCCTCAGGAAGATCTGGACAACACAGAACCTTCCCTAGTGGCTATGGTGAGAGAGTTAAATGAAATGCCTGGTGTGTACGTAGTAAAGACTCAGTAAAATACATATAGGGGCTAGAATTTAGCTCAGTTGGTAGAGCGCTGCTCTGTAGTCTCTGAGGTCCTGAGTTCGATTCCCAGCACTGCAAAAATGGGAGAAGGACATGGCAATCCACTCCGGAGGCAATCCTGAAAACAATCAGCTGTTGAAAACCCTATGAGGGTCGCTGGGTTGACCACACCTCACAACAACAACTAAATACATATGGGTTTTACAGTCACAGGTCTATAATCTAAGCAATTCGATACAAAGGAAACACTTCAAATGTGAATGCTGCAGCATATTCATTTATTCTACAAGTACTTATAAGTACCTACTATATTCCAGGTGGCCTGCAGCCATAGCCACGTGGCATCCGATCCCGTCAGATCTTGGAAGCTAAGCAGGGTCAGGCCTGGTTAGTACTTGGATGGGAGACTGCCTGGGAACACCAGATACTGTAGGCTTGGGAGACAGACCTGGCAACCCCCTCCCAAAAATCAATCTGCCATTGAAAACCCTATGAACATCAGAGAAGCACTGACAATAGTGTTTCCCCTGTTGTATGTAGGGTCACTATGAGTCTGATACTGACTGGATGGCACCTAACAACAGCAACATATTCCAGGCACTGCCCTGGGTACATGGGAGGTCAGTCAACAAAACAAAGATTCCCGCCTTTGGGGAGACTAGATGATTACGCCCTCCTGAGAACGTGCAGCGCAGTAACCTTGGGTCTTACAGGCAACAAACAGGGGCCGCTGGAAACTCCTCACCTGTACTTGACTTCCTATCCCTGCTCTCGGAGAGGGTAGGGGCAGGACAAGAATCCCGTAAGTAAAGACTATCAAAGTGACTGCTGCCTAACTTTGGGTCACAGCAAATGATTTAGCCGAGAGGGGTCTGCTCCTCCCCGAGTACAGCTCAAGCTGGCGAAGGCGCTCTCAGGGTAGGAGAGGGAGCGGAGGCAATCGGCTGGAGCTACCAACGTGCCCTGGAAGATCATTCTCGCATGCCTAATGGAATTTACTCTACCGGTAACTGCAGCAGCTCGCCTTTGGGAGAGAGACGGGGAAAGAGGGTAGACAATTTGCTTGAACAAAAGCTTCCCATAAATTATGAAGGCTCGGGACTCCGGAGACCGCTGTGCTCAAGCGCAAGTTTTCCGACTCACCTGCCAGGATGCATTTGGCGGCCAGCTTCACCATGGTAACCGACCACGGAGCAGGGAGGGAAGAGTGACTGCTGCAGGCGTTGGTGGGTGGGCTTTGCGGGCCTGGGTCCTCCTGGGGCGGAGGAGTGGGGCGTGCTGATCCCCAGGGCCTGTGGCCGCGGTGGGGACGGGGTCGGAGGGGCCTGGACCCTTAAGCGGGGCTGGGGGCGGATGTTGGGCGCTAAGGTGAGAGGGAGCAGGAGGCTCCAGATGGGGCCGGGCTCCAGACTCCAGAAGCAACCTGGAAAGGCGGAAGCGGGGCGACTTTGCTTCCGCCCCCGGGCTAGCCCCGCACCCCCGGCCTAGGCAGAGAGTTCAGGGAGAAATAACCCCACACCCCTGTAGTCCCCACCGCCCAGGCAAACAAGTTAAGCGACAACCACCACCTACGCCCCTGCCCCGCCTCCTCTCTCCTCGCTGTTCCTCGATTGGCTGCCGCCTAAAGCTCCCACCCCTGGAGGCTCTCAGAAACCCAGTAGGAGGAAGGGGCGGGGATAGCATCCCTTTCTCGCAAGACAATTCGTTGCCGTATCTGCTCTTCAACTTAATCCGCTGTCGAATGGCCTTAGGTGATATCAATCACTGCCATCTCCCCACCTCCTCTGGAGCTCTTCGGAAAAGCAGCGCCAGCAGTGCCTATCAGAGGCGGTGATAAAAGAAGCTTTCTGATTGGCTAGAGGCTGGCTCGGTTTATCTCCGCGAGAAATGGGGATTCGCTGCCGTTCCTTGCCCTGGTGGAAGTGGGTTGGCCCACAAAGGGGCGGGTCGGCTCCGGGCAGTCTGGAGAAGCGCCTGCGCAGTGGATCGAAAGAGTTGTGCTGGTCCTCCCTGGATTCCCATTTTTCCAGGCTCCGCAGAGCGCGGCTCTGAGTTGCACCAACAAATCTACTCCTTGACAACGCATCCTGAAGCGAAAGCACTTGTTTAAAGCTCAATCATGTTAATGCGCTTTTAAATCAGAGATAGGTATGTATGTGGGAAGGATGGGGGACATGTTGCAATCGATGGGTACTAAGTTGTACATAGGAACGAGCATTTCTGGAGTGCTATTGCACAGTAGGGCGCCTGTAGATACCTATAATGTACTGTCCATTTCAAACGCGAGAAGAAAGAAATTTGATGCTTTTTTCACAAAGAAATGGACAAATGAAACCAGGTGTGGTGTTGCACACCTGTAATCCCGGCACTCAGGAGGCTGAGACAGGAGGATCGCGAGTTGGAGGTCACCCTGGACGACATAACCTGTCCCAAGAAAATAAAGTAAAAAATAAATGTTTGAGGAGATAATGTTTAACCTAATTTAAACGTTACTCAATGTGTGCAGATATGGAAACATCACATAATACTCCATTAATATGGACAGTTTCATGTATTGTGCATCACTTAAAATAATTACATTTAAATTTAAATAAAATGCAAGATATCCAAGTGTTTAAAGCAATATCTGAACAAAAAAGAGGACACGTTAACCTTGATGAGGAGAGGGCCTGCCCTCAGGGTTTTGGAGTCTTTCTTTCTGCTTAGTTCACTTCTTGTCTTTTGAAATGGACAATGCATCCCACACCACATGCCCTATGAGCACAGCTGAAGATGTTGCCTGTCACACAGGAAGGCTCTGTAAATACCAGCTGACTTCCGAGGGGTACCCTCTTGCTTTGCCATCAGATGGCCAGGGACAAATCACTGTCATCTCTCTGGCCTGGGCAAGTCACCTCACCCCTGGGTCTCTAAAGCTGGGCCCCCTAGGACACACATCATGGGGAGAGCTGAGGAAGAAAGAGAAAGCAGGCAGGTGCCCCGTGTGTTAGTCGGCTTTATGTGGCTGTAATGAAACAATGTAGAAAGAGGAAAGATTTATTCTGATACACCTTGTCAGAGGTTTTAGACTGTGGTGGCCTGGCCCCATTGCTTTGGGTCTCAGGGGGAAAGAGAACGTCATGGTGGCTGGGAGCATGTGGAAGAGGAGGCTGCTCATGTTCTGGTGGGTAGGAAGGGGACAGTGAGAGAGAGAGAAAGGGAGGGGGAGGAAGGGAGAGGGAGAGAAAGAAAGGGAGAAATAAAGGCAGCGAGAGGAGAGAGAGAGAGAGAGAGAGAGAGAGAGAGAGAGAGAGATAGGGGAAGAGAGAGAAAGGGAGAGAGAGAAAGAGAAAGGGGGAGAGAGAAAGAAAGAGAAAGAGAGAGAGGGAGAGGGAAATAGGGGAAGAGAGAAAGGGAGAGGGAGAAAGAGAAGGGGGGGGAGAGAGAGAGGTGGTGGGAGGAGGGGAGGAAGGACCAGGGATAAGATACAGTCCCTAAGGACACACCCCTAAGAACACACCCCCTTCAACTAAGTCCCGCCTCCTAAATTTCCATCATCTCCATCAAGTCATGAACCCATTACTGGATCAATCCATTGATGAGGTCAGAAGCCCTCAGGCTCCAATCACATCCCCAAAGCCCCACCTCTGAACATTGCTGCACTGGGGACCAAGCCTCCAACCCACAAGTTTTTGGGGGAGAATCCAGATCCAATCCATAACAGCCCAGGACGTAACTGTGCAACCCATGATTGCTGATGGATGAAGGAGAAGCAGCTTACCTGGATGGTGTATCACCACGGCCATAGGGTGCCTGTATGCAGGCCCCTCTCCACTCTTGCTGGGCCCTGGGACTTGGGTGGCTGATGCTGGAAGGGAAAGCATCCCCCGGAGGTTGCCTGCACTAAGGAGTGGCCTGCCCCACAGGGACCTGCGGCATTTTGCCTTCTCTTGGCTGCTTGGTGTCTCATGCAGGGGTAGACGCAGGCGCACACACCCTCTAGGAAGGGCCGTGAAGGTTGTAGCCCTGCATGCAGAACAGAACAGGGCAGCTGGAAGTTCCTTTCCTCCAGATTCACTCCTGGTATCATGGCAAAGGCCTGTCTGTCCTTCCTGAGCCTTACCTGCTTCTCTTTGGCGACCTCACGCCAGTCTCAGACACCCAGGTCTGGGGCTTCTGTTTCTTTCTTGCTGGCGCTCTCCAAAGTCATTGTCGGTGACCCCATGACCTCAGCGAGGATCATAGCCGGTGAGTGGCTGAGCTGGGATTTGAACACAGGTAGTCTAGCAAGCCCCAGGCCCCCCAGGGGCCTCTTGGCGCCCGACACTGCTCACATTTGCTCTCACCTCAGAAAGCAAATATTTATCCAGCTTCTCATAGAGGTAATTCATGCTCATTGAGCATTGTATGCCAGGGACGTGCTAGCGCTCACGGCCTCTGTCTTGTTTGATGTCGGGACTCTGGGAAGCAGAGGTTATCATTACTTTAATTGAACAAACAAGGATACTGAGGGCCAGAGAGAGCTCCAAGGTCACGCCACAAGTCTACCAGAACAAGAACCAACTTTACATCTCGTATATATTGGCACCGATGTGTTTTCCACTCTGGTTTCATTCAGAAACTCTTCGTGAGTCAGACACTAGTCTGATGGCTGGGGCCACCAAAGTGAGGGTGATAGGGTCCTGGGCCTCCGCTGTGGCCTATTTTGACCAGGTGGTAATGTGGGTTGAGTGTTACAGGTCCCTGGCTTTTTTTTTTTTGGGGGGGGTGGGGAGCCAGAAATCTAGATCTTTATTTTATTTTAATTAAATTAATTAATTAATTTTTTGTGGTACTGGGGGTTGAACCCAGGACCTCATGTTTGCATGCTCTGTAAGAGCTGGACCACTGAGCTGCACCCCTGGCCCATTATTTTACTTTTTGAGACAGGGTCTCACTAAGTTATGCAGACTGCCTCTGGTCTCACTTGCGATCCTCCTACCTCCGCCTCCCGAGCCGCTGGGATTACAGGCGCGCGCTCCTGCACCCGGCAGGAATCTAGATCTTTGTGTGGAATCCCTTGACAATGAACTTGTCTTGGCAATGAACTTAAGACACTGCAGCTGCAGCAGAGACCCCCGTTGACTGGTTCAACCTGGCGCCGCCCATCTGTGACCTCTGGTCAAGACAGGAAGACACACATGGGAGCCAATCCTTGTGACAGAAGTACCCCAGGATCCCTGAGTCTCAAGGAGCATTCCTAGCCCAAGTGGGTGGAGAGGGAGCTGGGAGGATATTCTAGAAGGAGGTCCTGGAAGAATGGGTAGGGATTGACGAGGTGGACACAGGACAGGGGCATGCTGGGACGACTAGGGCTCCCACAGAGGTGTGGGGTGTGCCTGCCTCTCATATGTGAAGGATGGCAGGTGCTGCTCCCTGCTTAAGCATGAATGTGACACTGGCAGGGATGGGGGCTGGCCAGCGGAGCTCTGACCCAGGCAGCTGCTGGGAGCCAAATGGACAGCGGAATAGCAAACCAAAGCGAGGCAAGGCCTGGCATCGAATCCTTCTTCGAGGAATTCATTCAACAAATATTTTATTTTTTATTTGTTTTTATTTTTTATTTTTTTATTGGAAATTTTAATGTACAGCTTAATGTGATTCATTCTGACATGCTTTTCATTGTGACATTTCCATATATGCATTTTGTTGTACATGATACATATAAGTTCCCCTTACCCTCTTGTGCGCTTCCTCCCCCTGACCCCCCCCCCCCCCCCCCCCCCCCCCCCCCCCCCCCGCACCAAAGACTTCTCTTCCATTTACTTGTCTTTTTATGGTAATACTTTTCTGTACATCCTTGGGTTCCAGTTCTGTTTAAGATAGAAACTTTTTCTGTAGTGAACTTTCTTTTTACCTTGTCAGAACTATTACATGAATTTTCTAGACCATCTATAATAATACCAACAAATATTTTATCGAGCGCTTGCTAAACGCTAGGATAGAGAAGTGGACAGAAGCAGGCGGCCCCGTGGGGAGGTGAGCCATCAGCAGTGATTGTGACTATGTGTAGCAAGTGGTGAACGGGAGAGAGGACTTGGCAGGAGGAACCAATATGCTGAGCTGTGATCCCTGGATCGGTGCATTAGCGTCACCAGGGCCTTGGTAGAAATGCACATCCCCAGGCTCCTCTCCGGACCAGATGTGGGGGCCACATCTGTGCTTTCATGATCCTTCCTGGCAATCTGGGTGCACACCCCTCTTTGAGAAGCTGCTCTTAGGTAGTGCCAGGACCCACCCTCATCCGCTATTGCAGGTCATTTCATGGTTTTGACTCCTCCAGGACATTCCTACCTCAGGGCCTTTGCACTTACTGCTCCCAGCAGGGCTGCAGGACTCTTTCGTTTATTTATTGACTTACTTATTTCGTGGTACTGGGGAGTTGAACCCAGGGCCTCACGCATGCTTTTGTAAGTGCTCTGTCACTGAGCTGCACTCCCAGCCCAGTTTTTACTTTTTTTAAAATTTTGAGGCAGGCTCTCCCTAGATCGTGTAGGTTGCCTTTGGCCTCGGACTCGAGATCCTCCTGCCTCTGTCTCTGGAGTTGCTGGGATTACAGGTGTGGGCCACCATGCCTGGTGTCCCTCATGACCTTCAGATCTCTGTTCAAATGGCATGGGCTTAGGGAAGACCTCCCCGGCACCCAATTTAAAGAACATCTCTCTGTCTCTCAGCCTCAATCTCCTTGCCTTACTTTAGTTTCATCCTAGAAACTAAACTCACTCACCGCTACCGAAGAGAGTCGTCCATGTTTGTTCATTTGTGTGAATAGCATCTGCCTCCCTCCTCCAGAAGGGAACCCTCATGAGAACAGGGAGTGGGTCTCGTTTGGTCACCTAGCTTCTAAGACAATGCCCAGCCTCATGGGATACTAAGGGAGAAGGACATTATGTTTGGAAGAGTGGCAGGTCAACGGAAGAGAGGAAAACCCTCCACCAGATGGATTGACACAGTGTCTGCAACAACGGGCTTAAACATAAATAAGATCATTTGTCTGGCACAGAATCGGCAAGTGTTTCAATCTGTTGTACATAGGGTCGCTATGAGTCGGACTCGACTCAACGGCACCTAACAACAACAATTTTTGAATGAATGCATGAATTTCATAGGGTTTATCCTTCTGGTCATTCATTCATTCGACAAGCACCAATTCTCGTGCACCAATTCTTATGCAGATGACAGATATGTTACTGTTGTTGTTGTTAGGTGCCGTCAAGTTGAGTCTGACTCATAGCGACCCTTTATAGGGTTTTCAATGGCTGACTGTTTTGGGATTGTCTTTGGGAGTGGGTTGCCACATCCTTCTCCCATTTTGTGGTGCTGGGAATTGAACTCGGGACCTCAGAGACTGCATAGCAGTGCTCTACCAACTGAGCTAAATCCCAGCCCCGACGTGTTACTAGGAGGGGTGCAATGACTGTTCAGATGTGAGTAACTGATCCTGGGTCCTCTCCCACCCCGTTACAGCACCCCAGGCTAGACCTGAATGCTCCATGGAAGAGAAAGGGTTAACAGTGCTTGCTGCTCCCCAAAGCCAGGGACCCACTGTTGGAGCTGAGGACAAAGTGAGAGTAGAACAGGGAGGCAGCTGCTGACAAGTTGCTCCCAGGCACCATTCGATCATCCTGGGCTTGAGCGCCTCCCCACAGCCTTGACAGCAGCTTGCATACAAGCATTGGCAAAATTTCATTCGGCCCCTGGGCTGATTGCTCCCCCTGCATGGCCCGAGTCCCTCTGCCATCACACTATGACAGCTGGGGGGGGGGGTCTCCCTCTGCCTGGACCACATCAGAACCCATCATTATAGGGTGCAGTAGCAAGACTATTGGGTACACAGCAGTCCTTTTGGGATAAATAAGGCATTTGTGGGGAATAAGTGGGGCAATGTCTCTTGCATTATTCTGCATGAACCCTGGGGAAGAATCCCTTTCAAATACGAAGGCAAATCTGCTCTAATGCCCTTGTAATAGGGGACAATGTCGAGAAGAGAGGGCCAGGAGATTTGTAAGAATTGCATGTATTTCCATCAGGGTTTCTTTACATCTGAGTCACATTTTGGAGGGGATAATTCTTTGATGTGGGGGGCTACCCTGAGCTTTATGGGAGGTTTGGCATCATGTCTGGCCCCTACTCGCTAGACACCAGAATCTTCTCTTTCCTCGCGATATTGCCAAATGTCCTCCGGGCGTCCAACTCTTCCGTGGATGAGAAGTACTGATTTAGATGTATGAGCGCAATGACAGAAGGTTATTGATTTAAAATTGAAATCCACACGGTCTGAGGACGTGGTTTGAATCCCTCCTTGGCGCTCACCTCTCTGTGTGTCCAGGATGTCCTACCTGGTCATAGGAGCATGGCGGGACTTGGGTAAGCTGGCACATGGACGGGGTCTGCGGTGTACTTGGCAGGTGAGGCTTGGAAAACACCGGCTCTGCTGAATGGTCCTGGGTCACAGTGAGCCTCTCAAGGGGGATGCAGAAGATGGAGCCCATTCTTATAGTTTACTCTAAGGTACCCTGTCACATCTGATGCGCTCCTTCCATGGCAATGACCTTCGCTGTTCATTTCGCCACTACTGACGCGGGCCTGGTTGTTTATGTCGCTGCTGATGCAGTGCTTGGCGGTGGCCGTCTCAGGAAAGGGCAGAGGATGCGGGACTGACTCACCTCCCATGTGCTCAGAATGTAAAGTGGATCCCTGGGCTGTGGCCCGGGCCTGGCGGGGCGGCTGCCATGTGCGGATGCCACCAGCAGGGGGCAGCAGCTGCCCAGAAAACGCCAGCTGCAGATGGTGGCGCCAAGGGCCTCTGCCCTTTTGATTTATTATGCTGCTGTTTTTATTTAGAGTTGAGCAAATCATCCTTCCAGAGCCGCCTAGGCCTCCGATAACAGCCCGTCATAGCTCATCTGCGGAAGCTAAGCGCTGCTATTCCAGAATGTTCCACATTTAGTACGTGTTGCCCATTTGCTCCATCAGTGAACTAGGAAGCTGGCAGGGGGCAGATAACTCACCTGGGCCTCTCCCCGGGAGGCATGGCGCTTGAGTTTACATCCCAGAGGCTGCTGACATCTCTCGCTGGTTCCTGTGGGTGCTCCATGCATACAGTTTGTGTCCCGGTGTTCAGAGAGGGGATAAATACCTCCCATGGCTCAGTCTGACCTGGGGCCAAACGCTGTGTGAGGCAAAGTGAAGCTTCTCCATCTTGTTCCGATGATTTTCCACCTTTTCCGGCCCTTGTTGTTGTTAGGTGCCGTGGAGTCAAGTCCGACTCATAGCAACCCTACGTACAGCAGGTCGAAACACTTCCCTATTCTGTTCCAGGCACACGACCTTATTTTTGTTTAAGCCCATTGTTGCCCTTACTCCACATAATAACCTGGAGCTGGGGGACACAGGACGCTTTCCAGACCGGCCTTCCCCAGCCACCTGCACCTGCTTCCGGGCCCATCTTAGCCTGCCTCCCAGCCCCTAGCAACTTAGCCCAGGGTCGCATTCTCTCACAGCCTCCTGGAACCCACGGTTGGCCTCCTCTGTTCCATAAGTAAGTGCCATTTTTTAAAATTAATTTTGTGGAGACAGTCTCTTCCTAAGGATTAACATTTAAAAGGTAGAAAAGAGGGGCCAGGCGTAGTGGTGCACCCCTGTAATCCCAGCGACTCAGGAGGCAGAGGCAGGAGGATCGCAAGTTCGAGACCAGAGGCAGTCTGCATAACTTAGCGAGACCCTGTCTCAAAAAGTAAAAAAAAAAAAAAAAAAAAAAAAAAAAAAAAAAAAAAAAAAAAAAAAAAAAAAAAAAAAAAAAAAAAAAAAAAATTGGGCTTGGGGCGCAGCTCAGTGGTCCAGCTCTTGCAGAGCATGCAAATGCGAGACCCTGGGTTCAATCCCTGGTACCAAAAAAAAAAAAAAAAAAAAAGAAAAAAAAGGTAGAAAAGAATCCTACAGAGAACGTCCCTCCCACCCCGGAGTGCAGGCCTATAGCTCCTGCTGCAGAGACTGGCGCCCTAAACAGTCACCATCCTCCCTCCCAGAAATATTCCGCATATATTCCAGCACAGATAACATGAATATTCTGTCTTCCCAGTCTTCTCTACACATAGAGCCCCCCACTCTTCTTTATCTTTCCATCTAAGGTGCTTTGGAGGGGTACTTCTCCTTCTATTCCTATGACTGAGTTCTGTTCTGTTATAGAGCAGGATTTTTCTAAATCTTTTCACATCTTCACTGAAAATCCCCTGAAGGCTTCCTGCTGTCCTCGGGGCAAATAAAGTCTGCCTTCTCCACCAAGCTGTCAGGCCTGGTGACAGGCAAGGGCCTCCTCTCTGCCCTGTCTTCATCTCTGGGCCCAGGGCAGCTGGCTTCCTAGGATCTGTAGACTTGTCTACCAGGTCTGCCACAGGGCCTTTGCCCCTGCTGTCCTTCTTAACACAGTTAACTCCTACTCTGCTTTTCTCAGCCCAGACACCACATGCTTCTCATGGCCGGTACATTCCATAATGGCAGTGACCCGCGTTTTTAATTACTGGAAACACACACACAATGGCCCCTGACTGGCCTTTCTCCAATGCATTACAGGCTTCTCCATTCCCTGCTCCAGAAAAAGTGATCCCAGAGGGCTCTGTCCCTAGCCCTTCCTTCTGTCCAGGGCTCCCCAATGAGTACCGTCTTGACCAGGCCTCCCTTGCTCTCTCTCTTGGAGAATTAGTATGAGGCCAAAATCGACCCCACATATGAAGCTGGACAAGGTCGTGGCTGTCCCTGTTACCATGAGCAGCTCCAATTAGACAATTAGAGCTCAGTTCCCCCATCTCCTCCTCCTCGTATTCTTGGAGCTTGTCATCAGCACCCAAATGGGGCATCCACAACTTGGGATTTGGTTGTTGTTGTTGTTAGGTGCTGTTGAGTCGAGTCCGACTCATAGCAACGCTATGTACAGCCGATCAAAACACTTGCCAATTCTGTGCCAGGCACATGATCTTATGTATGTTTAAGCCCATTGTTGCAGACACTGTGTCAATCCATCTGGTGGAGGGTTTTCCTCTTTTCCGTTGACCTGCCACTCTCCCAAACAAGATGTCTTTCTCCAGGGATTGACCTCTCCTGACTACATGCCTGGAATGTGTAAGACACAGTCTGGCCATTCTTGCTTCCAAGGACCACTCTGGTTGCACTTCTTCTAGGACAGATCTGTTGGTTCTTTTGGCAGTCCATGGTATATTCAGTAGATGTCTCCAGCACCACAATTCAAAAGCATCAATTCTTTTCCTGTCTCCCTTGTTCAATGTCCAGCTTTCACAACCATATGATGCAATAGAAAATACCATGGGACTTGGTAGTTTTTAAAAAAAATGCCTGCAAGCTGCCCAGAGGACCAAGCCAGGGGCCTTTCTCAAATGAACCTGCAGGGAAAACAGGCTGGCTGGACATGTCACCTGGGGGGCGGGGCTGCTGGGCAGGCCTCCAGGTGGCTCTGGAGCCCCTTGTCTGTGAAAACAATGTAACAGCCTCCACAACAGCATCTGTCCTCTAGGACAGCTGAGGCACCAGAAAGCTGCGAATCTCCTCATTTGCCACACCCAGGCTGAGGGCCCGACAGCAGGAGCACCTGCCTCTCGCAGGTGGCAGGATAGGAAGGGGGACCTTTAAGTCAGCAGATCTGGGTTTGTAGACTAACTGTGTGTCTTGGAGCCAGGTGCACTGGTGTGTGCTTATGGTCCCAGCTGCTTGGGAGGCTGGAGCAAGAGGATCTCTGGAGCCCAGGAGTTCAAGGCTAGCTTAGACAACATGTCAGGTGCCACTGAGTCGGGTCCGACTCATAGCGACCCTACGTACAGCAGATCAAAACATTTCTAGATTCTGTGCCGGGCACACGATCTTATTTATATTTAAGCCCATAGTGGGACGCATCTCAACAAAACAAAACACAACAAAACAACAAAACAAGAACAACAAAATACATGTCTCTGGGCTACCCTCAGTATCCCTATCTGGCTTGTGCAGAAAGATTTTTTAAATCCCCAAATTTAATCTTGGTTGGGGAAAAGACAGCTTTGTGCTATGCAAAGCTGAAGTTGTTGTTGTTAGGTGCCGTCGAGTCAGGTCCGACTCATAGCGACACTATATACAACAGAACAAACCACTCCCTGATACTGTGCGATGCACATGATCTTTTTTATGTTTAAGCCCATTGTCGAAGCCACTGTATCAATCCATTTAGTTGAGAGTTTTCTTTTTTTGTTGTTTGACCTGCCATCTCCCAAACATGATGTCCTTCTCCAGGGATTGGTCCCTCCTGACAACATGTCCAAAATACTTAAGACTCAGTCTAGCCATCCTGGCTTCTAGGGAGCACTCTGGTTGCACTTCTTATAGAACAGATCTGTTGGTTCTTTTGGTAATCCGTGGTATATTCGGTATTCATTTCTAGCACCATAGTTCAAAAGCATCAATTCTTCTCCTGTCTCTCTTATTCAATGTCCAACTTTCACAAGCGTAAGATGGGACTGGAAATACCATGGCATGAGTCAGGTGCACTTTTGTCTTCAACGTGACCTCTTTACTTTTCAACACTTTAAAGAGATCTTTTGCAGCAGCTTTTCCCAGGGCAATGTCTTTTGATTCCTTGACTGCTGCTTCTGTGGGTTTTGATTGTAGAATCAATTAAAGCAAAATCTTGGACACCCTCCATCTTTTCTCCATTTATCACGACATTGAGTAGATCTCAAATTGTGTGACACAGTCCCTCAAAGTGCTGGTACTGCACCTCTCTGATAGCCGTCACTTGGTTTTTTAAGTATCTACCATACGCACGTCCATTTTCCAGAAGAAGAAACTGAGGCTCAATTAAGTTACTTAACTGATGCTTTGAAGCAACATAGATAAGAACAGGCAAGACTGGAGCTAGAGGTCAAATCCTCTCTCCAAACCCAAGTGCCTGGTTAATGGCTGTCGACCTTGGGAGAACCAACACACCGCTGGATCTCTGTTTCCCTCTCTGTAAAATGGGGCTAATGATAAGATCTACCGTGGAGAGCTGCGGGGATTAAATGCATTGTGCACACCAAGCCCTTGGTGTAGTGACACAGTAGACACTAGACAACAAACGCTACCTTTTACTGTAGCCCTAGGGCACCCTCTTCCTGAACAGGGGACAGGAAGCCTTCCCTACCGAGGACAGGAAGCCATTCTCAGGAGAAATCCAAGAAATGAAGGCGATTTCCTTTCTGTAGTGATAAAGTGCCAAGCGAAGCAATGTATAAGAGCCTCGCTTTCTCCGTCGCACTCACATTCTCGAAGGATCCTTCCGACAGCTGAGGAAGGGCTGGCTTCAGACCATCTGCAATGATGTCTCTGACTCTGCTCAGCAGGTGGTGGCTTGTGATGATTGTGCAAGAACCCTTCCACATCTGACCCTGAACTCCAGCAAAAAGCGTGGCGTTTCGCCAAACCGCCGGGGCATAGCGATTGCTCCTCTGGCCCTGGCTCACCAGGCGAGTGTCTCAGCCATCACAGAATCGTCTCCGAAGCAATCTGGGAACCGATGGCCCTCTGTTCATTTCTTGAGAGTTAACAGATGTGAGCATTAGAGGAGAGGGCGACAAGTGGCCCGAGACCGGCAGAAGCCGGAGTCGTCAGAGATGGGAGCAGACTTCTCGCTGGAGCGCATCCAAGACGGCGCCGCAGGGGCCGTGCTGAATACAGAAAGCATCAGAACGGTCCCTGTTTCCCAGCAGGACTTGGAAGAGCCTGCGCAGTCGGAGAGGCTTCCACGTGGGTCTGTCGACTGCTCACAGGTGCTGCCTTTTCCTTCTTGTGCACATCCAACACCGCATCTGGACGGGGGCACAGGTAACCCTGGGGGGCAGACCCCTGTAGCGTGGCCTCTGGGGTTAGACGAACCAGGGATGAGGCTAGAGATCAACACAGGCTTGATGTGGGGTCTCCCGGAAGCTGCCCCTCAGCAAGGTCTTGAGGACAAGTTGAGTACATTGTGCGTGGTTCCCGCAGCACCCCTAGGGGAGAGTGCCGGCGAGCCCAGGAGGGAACGAGGCCAGCAGGGGGCGCCATCGGGCCCACCTCCACTATGGAGGCAGAAGCTCAGTTCTGCTGGGAGCTGGGAAAACTGTGGGGCGGTGGCCTGGGGAGACTCTCACTGAGGGGGAGGGAGCGGGTGTGTTCAGATCCAACTCACTGTTGGCACCTGGGCAGCCCAGCCTGGCTCTGTGTTGAAGCCGAGTGGGCTCCCATAGCTGGGGACCAAGGCCGGGGGTCTTCCGGGCAAGGGTGAGTGGGGTGGGGGAGCACCTACCATCTGTCGTTTAAGTTCCCTGCCTCCCTCAATGGACCTCTTCAAAGGGAATTACTGGAGACTGGATGTAAAGTCCCCAGTAAAGGAAATGCACAGCCAATGTGGCTGTTCATATTACGGTTTACTACCTATATGGGCTGGGATTTAGCTCAGTTGGTAGAGCACTGCACTGCAGTCTCTGAGGTTCTGAGTTCAATTCCCAGCACCACAAAAATGGGAGAAGGGCCTGGCAACCCACTCCCAAGGCAATCCCGAAACAGTCAGCCATTGAAAACCTTATGAGGGTCGCTATGAGTCACCTAACAACGCCACCTAAAGGTGCTATGAGTCACCTAACAACAACAACAACAATGAACCTGTCTGTTTGGAAGGCCCTTCCTGACCAAAGAGCGCCTCTTCATCCCTCGAATGCCCAGCGCAGATGCCACAGCTTTGATGGCCCCTTTCTCTGCACCTATTACTTTCCCAGGGCGGCTGTACCAAATGACCACTAGCCTGGGCACTTCAAATAACAGACATTGGTTCTCTGGGTTCTGGCGGCTGGAAGTCTGAGATGAAGGTGTTGGATGGGCTGCGAAGGTTCTAAGAGAGGATGCTTCCTGCCTTGTCCAGCTTCCGGTAGAGGTGATCCTGGGCTGGTGCCTACATTACTCCGCCACCTCTGCCACCATCCCCACACAGCCTTCTTCCCTGTACCATGTCCTTTCCTATCATGTGTAAGGATACCTGTCATTAGATTTAGGGCCCGCCCTAATCCGGGATGCTGTCACCTCATGATTCTTACCTGAATGACATCTGCAAGGACCCTCATTCCAATAAAGGTCACATCCTGAGATTCTGGAGGCTGTATCTTTTGGGGGGCACTATTTAATCACCAGGCTGGGGTTTAGCTCAGTTGGTGGAATGCTGCTCTGCCTTCTCTGAGGCCCTGGGTTTGATCCTCAGCACCGCAAAACTGGGAGAAGAACCTGGCAGCCCGCTCCTGAAACAATCCTGAAACAATCAGCCATTGAAAACCCTATGAATAGCAGAAAAGCACTGACATAGTGCAGGGCATGGCACAGTGTCCTGGAGTGTTTTGTTCTATTTTTATTTATTTATGTATTTATTTATTTAGCGGTATTAGGGGTTGAGCCCAGGGCCTCGCACCTGCATGCTTTGCAAGTGCTGGGCCACTGAGCTGTGCCCCTAGCCCATTTTTTAACTTTTTGAGACAGGGTCTCGCTAAGTTACACAGACTCCCTCTGGTCTGGAACTTGCGATCCTCTCTCCTCTACCTCCCGAGCCGTTGGGAGTACAGGCGTGTGCCACCACGCCCGGCACTGTTTTGTTTGATTGTACATCGGGTTGCTATGAGTCCGACCTGACTGGATGGCACCTAACAACAATATTCAATCCACCATACTACATTTCATAAACTTTCTAGAAGTGCTGTAGCTTTGGTTACAGTTCAGTCTGCTACATGTACTAATGGCAGCCATTTAACCAAATAGGGGCCTCTTTCTCTCCTGTCACAGGGACTCTCAAGGTCAGCTGCTTCCAGGATAGTATGAGTGCTGCTGGCAAGCCCATATGTTTTCTTACAGCACCGTCACACTGTGCCTTCGATCCTCATGGTTGGGAGAGGGCAGCTGCACCTCTGGGCCCCAAGAGTCCATCCTAAGTGGGATGCAGGAGAAAGGCCAAAGGCTGAGAGGGCTCCCTTCCCCAGGAACGCCCTGCCCGCCTCACCCAGGGAGGTATTTACATCTCCCAGACCATTCAGGGGAATATTCCTCTCAGGGCACATGGCTTCCCTGCACCCAAGTGGCATTCTGGTAGAAAGAAAGGGGGGATTAGTGAGGAGTAGGCATTTGTAATAAATGTGGACAGTAATGTCATATAAGAGTCACCTATAAGAAAATTGGGGCTGGGGTTTAGCTCAGTGGGTAGAGCATTGCTCTGCACTCTCGGAGGACCTGCATTTGACCCCCAGCACTGCAAAAACGGGAGAAGAACATGGCAATCCACTCCTGAAGCAATCCCGAAACAACCAGCCATTGGAAACCCTATGAGAATCACTAGGAATTGGACACGACTTGAAGGCACCTAACAACACCAATAAGAAAATTAAAATGGGCATCATAGATAATGTACTTCCCCTGCTGTTATACGGCACTCACAGCAACTGTGTGTGTGTATATATATATATATATATATATATATATATATATATATATATGTATGTATATATATACACATACATACATATGTGTGTGTGTGTGTGTGTGTGTGTGTGTATTTTTTTTTTCCTGTACTGGGTGTTGAACCCAGGGCCTGTGAACCACAGATGCTGAGCCACTGAGCTGCTGCCTCCCGCCCATTTATTTACTTTTTTTACTTTTTTTGAGACTGGGTCTCACTAAATTATGCAGACTGCCTCTGGTCTCAAACTTGTGATCCTCCTGCCTCCACCTCCCTAGCTGCTGGGCTTACAGGTGTGCACCACCACACCTGGTCCTACAACGACTATTTTAAAGGACACATATATGCGACTCCCCCATTACTTTTCTCAACCTTGCCCTCCTGGGTTCTAGCCACCTTTTAGCCCCCGGAGTCTGCCCCTCAGGAGACCCATTATTAGCTGAGGTCGGAGGGTGTCTTTGGGAGCAGCAGCTGGCAGTGAGGCCATGGGAGGGGCCAGTCCCAGAGCCAGGGGGTGGGCATAGGCAGGCACAGCCGCCCAGGCAGAGCACCTGCAGGAGGGATGTTACATGCAAAACCTGTCCCCTGGGGGGAGGATGAGGTCAGCACATCACGATGAGCCTTCCCTTGCTGGTGTCCCTAACCCTGGGTCAGATCTGGAAGGCGGAAAGGAAAAGAATGACCTGGAAATTTCTCTCCCTCTTTAGGATCGGGCACCCTCTTTGGTAAGATGCCTGTGCTTGAGAAATAGCTGGCAAATGATCGATCGACAGATCAATCAAGCCAGCAGCCTGCAGGAGGTGAGATGGGTTTGAATGGCCTGTGAGCCGGCTTGGATCACAGCGTCTCGAGGTGGGAGGGCTGTGCTGTCTGAGAGACTGCTCCTGCTGCCAAGTGAGTTCTTTCCACAAGCTCCCTCACCTCCATTTGCACCTCTCTCCTGACGGGACGCTCACTGCCTTGCAGGACAGCCTGTCCTACTGACCAACAGCCCCAGGGTGGACAGGGATTGCTAGGTATCGTCAAGTGCTGCTGCCTTGCAAGCCTCCTAGTCGGTCTTGATCTGGGGTCTGCAGAATCGCACAAAATAAACCTAGTTCCTTGAAGACGCCACCCCTGCCCTTAGTTATGGAGAGACTTACCACGCTCCGTGGGCAGGTGTGCGTCTTTGCTCTCTGCTTGTGTTTTCTTTGTTTTATGTGGCTCTTTGCTTAGCAAAGATGTATTAAGCAGGCCTCTGCCTAAACGAGGCTTCCTCCAACTAACCTTCGCTCCCGCCAACACCCATGTTTACTGCCCTTGTTTACTCATGAGAGCTCTTGTTGTTGTTAGGTGCTGTTGAGTCGTGTCCGACTCATAGTAACCCTCATAGGGTTTTCAGTGGCAGATTGTTTCGGGATTGCCTTGGGAGTGGGTTGCCATGTCCTTCTCCATGTTTGCGGTGCTGGGACTCGAACTCGGGACCTCAGAGACTGCAGAGCGGTGCTCTACCAACTGAACTAAATCCCAGCCCCATGAGAGCTCCTAGTGAGACCTTACTATGGGCCAAGGACAGTGAATTCCACAGGGAACTAACGGGGTGGGCCAGATGCTAGGGAGCTTCCGTCCCAGGGGGTCCCTGCTCTGTGCCTTTTGCTTCCTCCAATGCCACTCTACTTCATGACTATTGCTTCTCTACTCTTCTGTCTTCGCAAAAGTGAGACAATATTTGCAAATCACATCCAGTGAGGGTTTATTGTTGTTGTTGCCAGGTGCCATCAAGTCGAGTCCAACTCACAGTGACCCTGTGTACAGCAGAATGAAATACTACCTGATGTTGTGCCATGCGTGTGATCTTTCTTATGTTTTAGCTCATTGTTGCAGCCACTATGCTTCTTCTCAGGTTGAGTCATGCCCCATCAGCAAATGGAGGTCTCAGGGGCTTTACTATATTCCTGTCACTAGGGTTAACTCTACTTTGAGGAGGCAACTCTTCCCCAGTCCTTTCTTGAGTGCCTTCCAGCCTGGGAGTCTCCTTTTCTAGCACTGTATTTGATAGCTTTTCTCTGCTATTCATAGGGTTTTTGATGGGTAATCATTTTGGGAGTGGGCTACCCAGTCCTTCTTCCTTGGCTGTCTTAGTTTGGAAGCTCAGCTGAAAGCTGTTCACCATGGGTGGCCCTGCTGGTATCTGCGATACCAGTGACATAGCTTTCAGCATCACAGCAATACGCAAGCCTCCACAGCACAACAAGCTGAAAGACATATGGAGGGGGTGAGGATTTATATCCCAAATATGTAAAGAATACCTGCTGGTCTCTAGAGCGATGAGCCAGGTAGGGAAGGGACAGTGGTCCAGGCTACAGGAACAGCCTATGTGAGGGCCAGAGGAGAGAGAGGGGGACATGGCAGTTTTGAGGAATAGAGCATTCTATCTAATTGGAGCAGAGAAGGCAAGAAATGAGTGTGGGAGATGGGGGCTAAGTGGGAGTGATGAGAGGGAAGAACACAAATAAAATAATGAGAAAGGAGAAAGGTGAGGTTGGAAGGGGTCAGACGTTAAGGGCTTTGTGGGTTGTTAAGGAGTTTGGGACTCTCTGAGAAAGAGAAAAGAAGCACAAAGCAGCAAAGGGCTAATGAATGCGTGGCAGCCCTAGGGGAGGCTATGGGTGCAGGAGAGACCGAGGGAGGGGAGCGTGGGCTCCACCTCCATCTCCAGCTCCAGGCTTCTCACAGTTTTGATTCTGGCTCTGTCCCCGCCAGGGTAAAACTAGTGTCAGGTGAGCAGGTTCTGGAGTCTCAGCTGAGCTCCCCAGGCTGCGTTTCCTCACCTGCCTCCTCTAGCTTGAGCGATGCAACCAGGAAGCCTGTGCTCAGCCCTCTGGTCCAACCCTCCTAACATCCAGAATGCAGACACACCTTCTACCCTGGCCTGGGACTGATTTCCCTGGGAAGGTGCAGCCAGTGGAAAGGGGGTAAGGCAGGAGGGCCCTTTGTGAGGCAGTTTGGAGCCCAGGCTGGTGCCCGGGCCATCCTCTGGCTGAGCGGTGCCGGGGGATGCCACGTGGGCAGACGGCACCGGGCTTCTGCCCCACATGCCGGGCTGCCTGTGCAAGGCCAACGTCAGATGCACGCAGCTCTGAAGAGTGGCAACGGAGGCTTTGCGGGTGAGGGATGTGCACGGTGGGGCACGGACCTGCAGGCTTTGCGCAGCATCCCAGCAGCTACCACCATAACTCAAGGCACTAATGCTCCTCAGCGCCAGCTGTGTTGGGCACACGCAGGCAGCCGGAAGTCTTTGTTGTGTGAAAGTTGTCAAGATCAGTATGGAGTCGCGTGTGTCAACCCCAAAGGGGAAAAGTCAGTAAAGTCAGGAGGTCATGGGCAAAGAGATTTTCCTCAGGATTGCCTGAAAGTAACCATCACAAAAGACCTGGCCACAGCCCCAAGCCTGCACAGGGGCTACCCAAACCTTAAGCACAGGACACTTCTGAAAGGACATCTCCCCAGCAGCTGTCTGCTCAGCCTCAGACAGGTGTCACTCTGGGTAGTGAGCATTGTGACCAAGGATTCCTGCTTCAAAAGGTTTCCTATGAGCCTCCTTGTTTTTGCCTTTGAAAGCTTCCCCTGGCTTCAACCCATTGCGTTCCCATTGCGATGCTATTCCCAATTTTGCTTTCGCTTTTTCTGTTTCTGTTTTCCTTGGTTGACAGTTGAATGAGTGAATAAAAGTTTGCTATTTTCACTTCTGTGCCTGCAGCCGTAGCCCTGTGGCATCTGATCCCGTCAGATCTCAGAAGCTAAGCAGGGTTGGGCCTGGTTAGTCCTTGGATGGGAGACCGCCTGGGAACACCAGGTGCTGTAGGCTTGGGAGATGGACCTAGCAACCCACTCCCAAAAATCAATCTTCCATTGAAAACCCTATGGACAGCAGAGAAACACTGACAATAGTGTTTCCCCTGTTGTATGTAGGGTCGCTGTGAGTCAGATACGGACTCGATGGCACCTATCAGCAATTTTCACTTTTATTAGCTGTGTGGTTTGGACAAGTTACCTAACTTCTCTGAGTCTTACTTTTTCCATGTGTAAACTAGAGAGACTGTCCTTTTCCTTCGATGGTTAAGAGACGGTGTCTTAGTTTGTTCTGGCTGCTTTTAAAAATACTGCAGACTGGGTTGTTTGTAAACAACAGACATTTATTGCTCACGGTTCTGGGGCCTGGCGGGTCTAAGATCCAGGTCCTAGCGGATTGGCTCACTCACTGTCTGCTTCACAGACGGCCCTCCTTGCCTCATCCTCACAGGGTGCAAGGCACAGACAGCCTCCTCAGGCCTTTTTTGTAAAGACACAAATCCCATTCCTGAGGGTGGGCACTGAGGACCTGATCACCTACCAACCGCTCCACTTCCTGAGCCTGAATTGCCGCTTAGATGTCCACATAGGAGATTTGCAGGGAGGCAAACATTCCGATCGTCACAGATGCAGTGAGCACAAAGTGTCTGGCGCATAGTAGGTGCTCAAAGAAGGAAGAAGCAGGCTGGGAAAGCAGTTCTCCCAGCCCCCAAGCTGCAGCCCTCAGGGTCCCCAAGGCTGTGGCTGAAAGTGGGAGGCCTGGCCGTGGCTTCCCCGGCCCTCCTTCCACGTCTTCTGCAGCTTCCCTCCAACCGTCCCAGCTTCTCCTGCCCTACTAAGCGGCCTCCTCTCCCTGGCCTGGGACACCAGTGTGCCAGGGTGTGGGGTGGCTTCTCACTCTGCCCGTGTGCAGGGCAGGAAGGCAGCTCCTCGACTCCTCCAGCCCCAAGTGCCACCTGCCTCCCCACCGCCAACCTTCCCTGGACAGGAGGAGGCCCAGGTGGCCTGGAGGCTCCTCTGAGTGTGGTGTTGAGGGAGAGGAGTCCTGCTCAGCTGCGGAGAAAACCTGAGGGGCCGCAGGACTCCTGATGGTCGTGCTGAGGGTGTCAGGACCATGCCTGGCTGGAGGCTGGGGGTGTTGGAGCCCAGCGACACCCGCCTATGGCAGACTGTGCTGAGTGGAGAGGGCTCCCTGCCCGAGCCTGTCATTCCTTACTGTGCCGGCAGGTCCCTGTGGACGAGGCATGGTGACAGGAGCGGACAGCAGGGGGCTGCGGTCGGGCTCCCCTCTCTGCTCTGCACTTGCGTACAGTTTTTTTTTCTTTTCTTTTTTCGCAATGCCGGGGATGGAGCCCAGGGCTAGGCAAATGCTCAACCCCTGACCCACACCCCCAGCCCCTTCTGCCCTGCCTTGAGGGAGTCACTGAGCACACTGGCCCGTGAGACCCCAGTGTCTTGCCTGGTGGGTGCCAGCACCTTGGTGGCACTGGTCCTGGGGTCCAGTGGGGAGGCTGCAGGAATGCTCTTCCTGCAGGTACCGTGAGGGCTCAGGAAGGGAGGGTCTCTGGGTTGTCAGGGACTTCGGTTTTCATTTCCCTTGCAGGAGGAGGTCCAGGCTCTGATCCTGGCTTGGGACAAGTGTCAGGGTGGTTGTGCTGGGGAATGAATGGGTCTGACCTGTGATAGGGGCCTGGACAGGCACAGGCAGAGTGTCGGAAACAATCAGCCATTGAAAACCCTATGAGGATCGCTGTGACTTGGACCTGACTCAACAGCACCTAAGACAACAACTGAATGTTTTGCCATGATAATGACAGCAGCACAGGCAGAGTGCAATGTTTTTTTTTTTTTTCCTTCGGTACTTGGGGTTGAACCCAGGGTCTCGCGCTTGCATGCTCTGCAAGTGCTGGACCACTGAGCTGCACACCCAGCCCATTTTTTTTTAAATGTTTTTTTTGAGACAGGGTCTCACTAAGTTACGCAGACTGCCTCTGGTCTCAAACTTGTGATCCTCCTGCCTCTGCTTCCCAAGCCGCTGGGATTACAGGCATGTGCCACCATGCCCGGCCACAGAGTGCAATGTTGAGGGAAGCCCTTCAGGGCGGGCTGTGGCTCCAGGCCAGTTCCCAGCTCTGGTCCCAAGGCCCCTCTTGGGCCTGGACCTGCTCGCTCTGCCTGGGGGCCACCCTGGAAGGCAGCCGGCCCATCCCAGTCCCTCAGAGCCTGGGGAAAGGGGCTGGTGGCATCCTTTGCTGGGGAGCAGGAGAACATCAGTCCCTTCTCCCACCCGGAAACCCCAAGGGGAGCCACTCAGAGGGCCACATGGGAAGAGCGGAGGCCACATGCAGGGGCTGTGTCTGCCCCGCCCCCACCTCTGACTCCCACAGGGAACTCCCTCAGGCCATGAGCTTTCTGTGTGGCTGACCCCCTGTTTCTACAGATGGGCGGGATCCAGAGTGGGCCCTTCAGTGCCCTGTGAGCACTGTGACAAATTCAGGGAGGGACACTGCTCTGGAGGTGACAGCTGGGTCTGTGGATCTGGTTCTGCCCCTTGTACACGGTGGGATCCTGGACAAATATTAAAGTCCCGTGCCCTAGATTCCTCATCTATACAGGAGGCTAATGGTAGTCCGCACTTCATAGGGATGCTGTGTAGATGGAATCGTGCAAAGGGACACAGAACAAATACTTAATAAGCATTACTTAATGGTAATTAATGGGGCTGCAGGATGAGATTTAGCTCAGTTGGTAGAGAACCACTCTGCAGTCTCTGAGGTCCCGGATTCAATTCCCAATACCACAAAAAATGGGAGAAGGAATGGTAATCCACTCCCGAAGCCATCCTGAAACAACCAGCCATTGAAACCCCTATGAGGGTAGCTATGAGTTGGACACGATGGCACCTAACAACAACATTAACGGGGCTAAGTTTGGGGTCCTGGGATGGAGTGATCAGCCAGAAGAAGTTGTGTTTTACTGGTCTTGTTGCATGCACACCTGGTGCTGCTGGAGGAATCTTGCCTTGGGCAGGGTGGGGGGGGGGAGCCTGCCCGATCATGGATCCAGCACAAAGAAGCAGAGCCCAGACACAAGGAAAGAGGGACTTAGCTCTGTTGATATTGTTGGAGTCCCCTGATCCAGCTATTCCTGATGTTGACTCTTTAGGCACGTAAGCCAATCAGGAGTATTTTCTTTCCTTTTCTTGCTTAAGTTAGTCTGAGTTGGGTTTCTGTAATTTGTAACATAGACTCTTAATGGGCATCCTTCCCTCTGTCGACCTGCATTCAAATTCCAGTGCCAACAAGTCCTAGCCATGTGGGCTTAGACACATCATTTTCCCCCTCAGAGACTTAATTTTTGCACTTATAAGATCGGACTTCCATCATCTCCCTTGTGGGGTGTGTCCAAGGATTAAAAGGGGTGACCCAGGTAGATTGCCATGCTCAATATCAAACTCTGAGGAGACACCCAGGCACCCTCCCTTCTGTGGCCTCTTTTCTAGCTCTCTAACCCTCCCCCACCTGCCCAGGGGAGTTGGCCAAGGCAGTGCCCCACCAGGCTCGAGTCCTCCGTCACAGGCAGAATCCAATTGGTACAGCCTTTATTGTTTCTCCAGCATTTTCCAGAAGAATGGTGTCATTTGAGGGCCGCAGGGGGTGGGGGGAGTAAAAAATAACATAAACAAACTGAACAGAAATGCAGGAGGGCAGCGAGAGGGGCTGAGATGAGGGGTGTGGGGCAGAGAGGTGGGAGGCCTGGGGCAGTCAGCGCCTCTTAGCTTTCAGACACCAGAACGGAGAATTCTGCAAAAGAAAATGATAAAGGCAGGTGAGTTAGACGTGGGAGATGCAAGAGAGACTGTCTAAGCTCGTCGGCACGGTACCCACACGGTGGGCCAATTCTCTCGGTTTGTGCATCTGCTGCAGGGGACCTGGAGCAACGGAATGAGTGTGCAGAGGAATGAATGAATGAATGAGTGCGCGAGGGAGGGAAGAAATGAAGGGAGATGGGAAACAGGCTGGGGTTTAGCTCAGTTGGTAGTGTGCTGCTCCACACTCTTCGAGTACACGGGTTCAACCCCCAGTGCTGCAAAAATGGGAGAAGGACGTGGCAATCCACTCCCGAAACAATCAGCCATTGAAAACCCTATGAGGAGCTGGGCGCAGTGGCGCACTCCTGTAATCCCAGCTGCTCGGGAGGAGGAAGCAGGAGGATCGCAAGTTTGAGACCAGAAGCAGTCTGTGTAATTTAGCGAGACCCTGTCTCAAAAAGTTAGCAAAAAATGGGCTGGATGTGCAGCTCAGTGGTCCAGCACTTGCAAAAGCATGCAATGGCGAGGCCCTGGGTTGAACCTCCAGTACCACCAAAAAAAAAAAAACCAAAAAACAAAAACCCTATGAGGGTCGCTATGAGCCAGACCCCACTCAACAGCACCTAACAAAAACAACTGGATGTTTTGCTACGATAATGACAGTAGTAATAATTGTCTGAGTGCTTATCCCATGCCAGGCACTGAACTCTTTCTGTATGAGATCTTATTTGACCCCGCCTGTCATCCTATAGTTTGTCACGAGGCCTCATCGGCAGATGAGGAAAAACAGAGTCTCTGAGTCCAGCAGTTCTTCAGGATTTCTCTGCTGTTTTTCTCTCCAGGAGGTGCGAGATGAGGAATTTGCCACTAGGTGCCGCTAGGTGTCCCTAAAATCTATGTCCCCGGCCTGCCAGGGAGCCTAGGATCTCAGTTAAGTCCCAGTCACCTCTAACAAATGTAGGGTTGTGACTTGGGGAGAACATGGGATGGGGGCTGAGGGAGAGGGGTTTCAGGTCCCACCTGGCCCTACTTGCTGGAAAATGTGCGTCTGTGGGTTTCCATCCCCTCGCCCAGCTGTGGAATGAAGCGGGGACATGATAATTCTTTGGGAAGGACAAATGAAAGACAGAGTGTGACATGGCTTCCGAAAGGCCACAGAAAGAACCCAGCAGCCCCTTGTGGTAAGCACCACCTGCCCAGAATTTGCATGGAACATCTGCTTAAGAACCCATGGATGCCACCCCTCATCTGTCACCCCTCTACCATAATTATGCAAATGTTAACCCAGGGGTGGGTGGGGTAGGGAAGCTAGGTGTTTCTACTCTCCCTACTGTTGAAATTCTTCTGTAAACCAAAATTATTTCAGAATAAAAAATAAATAAACAAAAAACAACCACAGCAAAGCCTGACATCCATCTCATGGAGCTAAAATGGCCCTGGCTGCAGCCAGGGGACGGGATCCATACCTGGGCTCCTTGCCTGTCCGAGGTTTGTCCTGGGAAGTGGACACCATACTCACCTGTTCTAGGAAAGGTGGGGGACCCAAAAGTGGTGGTGATCTGGGTAGGGACTCAAGGTGGGACCGAAAGAGTCCACCTGAGTAAGAGTCCCAAAACCCCAAGGCTCTTGGGCTGAGCCATAACTGAGAGGCAGAGATGGAACCCCAAATAAATAACAGAACTCCAAACACTCTCAAAAACATCTCCTCCAGTGCCAGGTGCCAACGTGCTTACATTCTCAGCCGGGGTCCCCTGAGCTGCCCTTGCAGGGGACAAGTAGTTCTTTCGAGCTGTCTTTTATGGTTAGAACTCTTATTAGTACTGTCCACGTTTGCTATTAGTAACTCGTGTTGATCACTCGCCTGCACGGGGGTGGGGGGTGTTGGGGGCATCATGTCTCCCTGAATTCTCACGACTCCCCCAGGGAAGACACAGCACCGTCTGCATTTTAGAGATGGGGACATTGAAGCCCAAGAGTTTAGCTCGACCATAGTCACCACAGCAGGTGCCGTCCACGCTTCATCCACACTCAGCTTCTTTCTCTACCCTGGAGGTTTCTGACCTACTTTGATCTAGGTATAGGGTGACACATGTCCCAGCTCAAATATCGCCACCCCCGTGGCTCTGTCACATTAGCCTTTTTTAATTTGCTTCATGGTACTTAGCGCACTCTGAAATGATCTTATTTATATCCTTATTTTCGTCTGCCTCCGCTACCAGAATGCAAACTCTAGGAGGGTGGAAGCCTGCCTCTCTGGTGTGCCCCTCTGTTGAGGGCTGTGTTGACCCTGCACGCAGCAGGGGCTGATACATGAATGCTGAATGGATGGATGGGTGGGTTGAGAGATGGCTCTTGAGTCCTTAGGGTTCAGTTAGTGCTGCCTTGCTGCATAGAATTCTCACAACAGTCCCGGGAGGCAAGCGGGGTCATGCCCATTTTACAGATGGGGAAATCAGGGCTGGAAAGGTGTCAGGCCAATGTGGAAAATAAGAGGCAGCTAGGTGCAGTGGGGCACGCCTGTAATCCCAGCTGCTCGGGAGGCGGAGACAGGAGGATTGCAAGTTCGAGACCAGAGGCAGTCTGTGTAATTTAGCAAGACCCTGTCTCAAGAAGTAAAAAAAAAATGGGCTGGGGGTGCAGCTCAGTGGTCCAGCACTTGCAGAGCATGCAGGCGCGAAGCCCTGGGTTCAACCCCCAGTACCACAAAAAAAAAAAAAAAAAAAGAAAGAAAGAAAGAAAAAGAAAATAAGAGGCAGAGCCATGACCTGTCCTCTGGCCTCAGGAAGGACCTTTAGGTGAGTGGGGAGAGGCCTCACCACTGGGACCAGGGGCCCACCTCCTGCGGGAGCGCAGACTCTGTCTGGCTTTCCTGCCTTGTAGTCTGGTAACCTGGCAGAGCCAGCCTTCCCTGGCCAGGTCTAAGGCGGGCTCTGTCCTCAGGTACGGGACGCATGGTGCTGCCCAGTGCTGTCAGAGGGGAGTGGGGCCTTACTCTCACCCTGGAAAGGATGGGCTCTTTGGCTGCTTGTCCACAGAATACTGCTCACCTGCTGTCCACTAGATGGGGTCAAGCGTGGCTGGTGTGAACAGACAGAGGGCTTCCACCAATGGGGGGCTCTCCAGGATGGAAAGCCAGGCTTCGGGAGCCTGACTGTGGGATGTTTTAGATGGGTGAGGTTTTCAAAAGCCCCTTCCATCAGACCCTCTGCCTCCTGAGAGCCACTGTGAAGCAGCGAGGACATCACAATGGCTACACGGCCTGGCTTTTTGCAGGGAAGAGGGGATTCTAATTTTATCCCTCAGAACCTTGACCAGAACATTAGAGACTAATTGGAGGCAGGGCGGCCTCTTCTGTGCTTTTTGTGTTGGCCTCTGGGCAGCCCTCTTAGGAACCTGCCAATTAGCTAACAGCCTTCCTACCAAAGGGCCTCCTCTAAAACATCAGTTCTTGCCTTAAAGAAAAGCAAATAACAAATAAAGACCTTGGGAAGTCTAGGTCAACAGACGTGGTGGTAAGGCCCCAAGATAGGCATCGGGTGTTGGGTGGAATTCTGGTCTGGCTTCTGCCATCCACGTGGGTCCCTGGACAAAACACCTTGTCCTTCCTGGTTTTGGCTTTTCTTATTTAGGAGGGGGAAGAAGAACCCAGTAACTCACTCCCCAAAATCAATCAGCCATTGAAAACCCTATGAACAGCAGAGAAGCACTGACAATAGTATTTTGCCTGTTGTACATAGGGTCGCTATGAGTCGGATACTGACTCGAGGGTACCTACCAACCAACCATTTAGGAGGGATCAGTTCCAGAAGATGTTCTTCTGGCTCTTATGTGGTGTTAGGAGCAACTGATCTGGAGGTCCACCGCCACCTCCAACTTCTTTCTTCTGCGATCTTCGATTAGATACTCTATTCCGTCATGCCTAGGTTTCCTATTCTGTAAAGTGGAGCTCATGGAAGTACCTATATCCTGGGGCTGTCCAGAGGAGTCAGCTCCAAGCGCCCAGTCACTGGTCTGACACGCTGCAAGGACTCAGCTTCTGGTGGTTGTTAGGTGCCGTCAAGTCAAGTCCGACTCATAGCAACCCTATGCGTATACAACAGAATGAAACACTCCTTGACGCTGTGCCACGCCCAGCACCTTGTCAGTGCTTCTCTGTTATTCCTAGGGTTTTAGATGGCTGATTGTTTCGGGATTGTTTCTGGAGTGGGCTGTCAGATCCTTCTCTCATTTCTCAGTGCTGGGGATCAAACCCAGTGCCTCAGGGAGTGCAGAGCAGCCCCCTACCAACTGAGCTAAACCCCAGCTTGGGCAGCTTGCTGTAGCTACTGTCAACAAGATACTTCTGTACCTTAAGGCACTTTGAAACCAAGCCTGTGAACACCTGGCTGCTCCCTGGCACAGACAGGGACTCTGTCACCTTTATTTTATCATCACTCTTGTCATCGATGGTCTCCATCCTCCCCTACCCTTTCCTGTCTCCACTAAGGCACCTGCCTAGGACTTTGCAGTGATCTTGGACCTAGGTCTGAACTTGTTCTACTCCACCTGGGCGGGTGGCCAGGCATCTCTACTTTGTCTCTCTGAGCCTCGGTGTTCTCACCTGTAAAGTGGGTGTAATAACGCTCCTTGCACAGCCAGTAGGAGGAGCAAATGAGAAAACACAGAAAGACGCCTGGCCCATAGGAGGCGGCTTATGCCTGTCAGTTCCACCTCCCTTGGATCTTCTCAGGGCAACGGACATAGTCTGGAGCTTTGAAGGCACAAAACCCACAGAAATCCTGAAACCGAGAAGGACAAAGATGTTGAAAGCAGAGGATGGGGGAAACACAAACTGTACCTAGGGGGCCTGGCACAAACTCCCAGCACGATCTATCCACCTGACTTAGAGTCCCGCCTCCAGCCATCCAGCCACGGAAGATCGGTGTCTGAGCCTCGGGTCCTCATCTGTAAGATAGGGCAACTGAGATCCTCTCCTCACAGGGCAAAAGGAAGAACAACGTGAGAGGATGGCTGCGGGTGCCCAGCATAGAGCCTGGCACGGAGCCTGGCACACAGTGCGAACACAATGGAATAATCACTGCGGAGGTGTGAGGCAGAGGGTTCCTCGGAGGATCCCGAATGTTCTTCCCCTTGTAAGACTTGCAGGTGCAGCACTGTCTCTGCAATCTGAGCCTCTCCCAGGGGCCCCTGCAGCCCCTCGCCGATGTCTTCCTCGTCCAATCAGAGAGAGTCAGAGAGGGAAGGGGGCGACAGGTGGAGGATTGGCAGAGTCTATTCTTTTCTCTCCCTTAGGAAACTGAAATTAGCCTAATTAGGTCTGCCCCAGGGCAGGGAACAAACAAATTTAGAAGCTCTCGACAGGTGGGACCAGCGCACGCTGGGAGCCGGCGTGAAACTGAGACTCATTGAGTCAGCGTCTGGAAGCCTCCCTTCCCTCTGTCGTGATGACCGGGACGGAGGGCGCCGCTCCTGGTTTCTCACTTCGCCTCTAAATAGCTCCCAGGCTCAGTTTCTTATACATCAGGATGGCAGACGGGCAGGGATCATTTTCCCACCCTGCGAACCGGGAGGCAGGGTCATTTGGGGTCAGGCCAAGCAGCGGCAAGGAGGTGGGGTCGACAGTGCCTCACTTTGTGCCAGGCGCTGCCCCGGGCGTTAGCCCATTTCATCCTCGGCGGCTCTTAGCCCCATTTTATTTGCGGGGAAACTGAGGCTGAGTCACTCAGCCCGGAGGAGTCTAGCTCAGGCGTGGCTTGTGCCCGCAGTGTCTCTTGCCTAGAGGTTGAGGCCAATGCCCCACGTCCTGACTCAAGCTGTCGCCTGAGAGGGGGAGATATGGACAGAGGATGTCTCCTTCCGCCCTAACCGCTGCTCTAGTTTCCAGAAGGCCGGTTACATAAGTGGAGCCGCGTCCTCTCCCTGCTCCTTCTTATCTAGCGCAGCATAAGGCCGGAGCTAGCAAATGTCCACCTGGGAATACAGAGGAGCGGAGCGCTAAGAGCAAGAACCATTTATAACTCTGAAGGCTCAGCTCAGCAAGGGTGCAGGCGGGAGGCCCAGGTCCCACCCCGCCAAGCAGCTGCTGCGTGACTTGGGCACTTAGCGTCCACTGGGCCTCAGTTTCCACCATCTCTAGCCGCTGACCTCCTGGGGCTGTGAGGGCACAATGAGGGGGACCACATGCCGTCCGCTGCAGGGGCCCGGCCGTCAGGACCGTGGGCTGGCCGTCCCGTGTGCATCCTGCCTTGCTCAGAAAGCAAGCAAAGGGGCACAGGGTCTCCCCTATTCTCCCTTCTCTCCCACTTTGGGCTCAATTTCATTTCTGTAAGCCTGGGGGTCCCACTCCTTCCAAAGGGTCTTCAGGCCGCTTAGGAGCGAAAGCCTGCGTGTAAATCAGGAGGAAAGGGATCACTGCCGGCCCAGGGCCACCTCACTCAGCAGCAAGCCTGCAAGATGGGTATTTGTCCCCACTTCCTAGATGAGGGAACGGGTACCCAAAGGGAGGAAAAGCTGTGGTCCTTCTCGGGGCCAGTACCCGAGCATCTGGAGGGGTCTATGTTCTGCCTAATTCAGGGGGCTGGCATAGCAGTACCCCCACCTGTCATGACACACAGGCTATTTAAGGATAAACGAGAGCAGATCTCGCCAGAAGGAAGAAGGAAAGGCCAATGTCTTCAGGCACGTGAGCGGAGCAGACTGCCAAGGTCAGGCAGTATCTATGACTCAATCTTTCAGGAAAGGGAGCAAAATGCAAATCACACACTCCTGCGTTGGAATAAGCTTCAAGCATAAGAAAGAGGAGGCGTCCTCGGGATTGGGTTGCAGGGGAAATTGCCCTTGGACTGTGTGCGCATGCGCGGGCATGGGGCGCGCAGATCTTGTCTATGGCTGAATGGGGAAGAGTGATAGTTTTGCAGTTGGAGTTTGAGGTGGGTCCAATGCACCACAGTAAATCGCTCCGCTTCCCTGGGCCTCAGTTTCCTTGTTTGTACAGGTAATAAAGATATCTTTCTTTTATTTTTGCTTTTGTTTTTTTTTTTGAGTCAGGGTCTTACTCTGTAGGCCAGGCTGGTCTAGAACTTGCTAGATAGCCCAGCTCGCCCTCAAATTCATGATCCTCCACCTTGGTCTCCGGAGGGCTGGGACTATAGGCATGCATCACAGTGCCCCGTGGCAATAAAGATATCTTGTGGAGCTCTTGTGAGGTTCAAACGAGCTGAAAGAGGTAGATCTGTGTGTGCCAGGGAGCCCACAGGAAGTGGGTTGGACTCTAACCTCAGTTCCTGGCAGCTGCACATTCTTTGTGCACAGGTTTTGAGCACGGAGAGCCAGGCTGAAGACCAGTGCTCGTGTGAAGCAGAGTGACAGAGGGTCTTGGCAGGACCGGTGAGCTCAGTCCTGGCTCTGGTACTAAAGACCCTGAGCTTACTACTTAACCTCACGGCGGTGCCTCTGTTTGCTCACTTTTTAAAGGGGAGTTGTGATGATCCTTACTTGCTAGGATTATTGTAAGGCATTGGTTCTGAAAGTGTGGCTCCCCACACCATCAGCACCGCCTGGCAACTTGTTACAAATGCAAATACCTGGGGCCCACCAGAGGAACCATAAACTCCTGGGTAGGAGTCATGGAGTCCGTGGCCATCTGTGTTGTAAAAAGCCCTGGGTGCTTCTGATTCTGGACCCAATCTGAGATCTGTGGTTGCAAAGGGGGAGGTGCTGGACCTGGGCATCTGCCTGCCCTTGCACCTGGCCTTGGTGGGTGCAGCTGGGCTCCTGGGCACCTCCCACCTCTTTCCAGGCGCTCTCTCTCTCTCTCTCTCTCTCTCTCTCTCTTTTCTGTGGGGACTTAGCATCTCTTGTGCCTGGGACTGGGGGTTGAACCCAGGGCCTCGTGCTTGCATGCTCTGCAAGTGCTGGACCACCGAGCTGCACATCCCCCTAGCCCATTTTTTAACTTTTTGAGACAGGGTCTCCCTAAGTTACGCAGACTGCCTCTGGTCTCGAACTTGCAATCCTCCTGCCTCTGCCTCCCAAGCCGCTGGGATTACAGGCGTGAGCCACCACGCCTGGCCCCTCTCTCTCTTTTTGTGCCTTCAACCCCGCCTTTGACTAGCTCAGCACCAACACTTTATGGCAGCTGTCAAGAATGAATCGATCACATCTATAAAAGTCTCTGAGCTTCCTGGAAGTACTTGTCTCGGAGATGAGAATGTAAAGAATTATTATTATTAGAACTTCATCTTTCTCCCTTCTCCCTGCATTCTGGGGTGTAAAAGAAGCTGGCAAGTATCGCTGTCCTTAAAAAGGACAAACAAAGCTGCGTATCCTGGCTGTCCCTGGCTCTGAGCTCCCCTGGGACCTTCAGCCACAGGTCCCAGCCCACCTGCACAGCTTCCAGCCTTGGGTGGCAGAGAGCCTCTCCCAACATGCAGCCGTTAGTTACACTTCTCCTCACGGTAGCTTTGGGCAGGACACATATTCATTCATTCATTCATTCATTCATTCATTCGGGTACTCACACACTCACCCATTCATTAAACAAACTTTTCTTGTTCTCCCACTACTCCCCAGGCCCTACGCAAGGCCCTGGAAACCAAACTGTAGAAAACAAAGTCCCTGATCTGTGGAGCTGACCCCCTAGTGCGTGCGAGAGAAGTGAGCAATAATGAAACAAATAAAATCACCTTAGGGCAGCTATCCCCTTCACTTGGAGTGAATGAATGATATAAGCAGCATCAGGCATGCGCTCTGAGCCGACAGACAGACCTGAACTCAGGTCTTGACCTTTTCTCTTCCTAGTCATGGGACTTTAGAGAAGCCTTGAGCCTCTCTGAGCCTTGATGTCCCCATCTGTAAAATGGGAATTGGAACAGAGTCTACCTCACAGATAGCTAAGAGGAGGAAAGGAGGGAAGAACTAGGCACAGGACCTGGCACACACTAGGTGTTCCAAGAAGTTAAGGGTTACTGTTACCATCATTCAAGGGCATCCAGCTGAGCCCAAGTCTCGATTCATGGTCCTTCGTGTAGAGGATTATCTGTTGGGACATCAGTGGAATCCCAGAGCTGGAAGGGACCCCAGGGACTGGCTAGTGATCTGACCCTGGTTTTAAAGACCAGGCACCTAAAGGCCAAGGGATGCCATGACTGGCGTAGGTCCCATGGCAGTTGAAAGGATCCTCTAGCTGGTACGTGGGGCTTGGCGCCTCTGACGGCAGAACCTCCCACTGGCCCGTGAAGAGCTCCTCCCCCTCCCCTTCCTACTGGCATCACCACACCACCCCGCTCATGTCTGGGGGACAGAGGTCGGGCAGGGTTGCCAGCATGGCTCCACTTCCAAAGCAAGGGGCGTGGGGCCCACTGCCTGGGGGTGATCTGTACTCATCTCCCGTGCCATCCTTCACCCCTGCCTCTGTGCCAGTCCCTGATCCCCAGAGCACAGTGTGGGCTGCAGGTCAGCCTGGCCCTGGGCTGTGCCATCAGACAGACTGGGCTGGAATCCTGGGGCTCACACTTGCTGACCATGTGACCGTGGGGACCCCACACTGCCTTTCTCCATCTCCATCCTCTGCCTTCCCAAGGTGACATGAGATGGTGCTTGTAGAAGACACGCTACAAGCCCAGGGAATAATTCTCCTCCCTTGCTCCTCACAGACCAGTCTTCTGCCTCCTTCCAAACACATTCTAATCGTGTGATGCCAACGCCTTGCCTGGCCTCCCGCTGCCCCGCCAGCTTTCCACAGTCTGTACAAAGTGCCCGCTGGCTGCACCTGTCTGCTCTGCCTGGGACAGACTAAGCATCCCTAATCCAGAGATCTGAAATCTGAAACTTCTTGAGGGCTGACATGCCACGATGCAAACACTCCAACATCTAAAAATCTCTGGCATCTGATGCACCGCCCCAAGGGACAGGCAACCCAGAGCACCATTTGTGTATGCACATGTCAAACTGTATACAGCAGGCAGATAGGATAAAATAGCATCATGGCTGCTGTTTATCAGGTATTTCCTAGATGCCGCTCACTGAACTCCGCACTCCTATGTTTTCATGGGCCTTTGCTGGTGAGGGAGCTGAGGCTCAGGGTTATAGAGCCGGTACTCAGGGAACCCGCTCAGAAGATGTGCTGCGAGTTGGGCCTGATCATCTTTACCCCCTACACTGCCAGGTACCGAGTTGCTATTCACTAAATGCCTGTTGGGTCTGTTGGAAGAGAGTAGTTGGCTCTTTAAGACCTGAGTATGGCAGGGAGGGGGAGTGGGAGGGGGAGGCAGGGAATCAGGCCAGGGGCTGCCCTGGTTTTCCTTCATCATTGAGGTTATCTGTGGGCAGCCAGCCATGCAGCCCCTGCCCAGGGCTTCTGAGCTATGGCTTACTGGCTGCAAATAAAAATAGGAGGCAGGTCTGCAGGCCTGGGTTGGGGGTCACAACAGGAGCCAGAGCTTGAGGTGGAGCTGGTGGTGAGGATGGGGGTGGGGGAGAGAAGCTGCCGTTCACCTGAGTCACCAAGAACAGCCAAGCCACCAATGCCTCTCCAGAACCTTTAGTGTCAACCTCTTGAAAAGCACCTCCCTCCTTCCCAGCCCGAAGAAGGGCAGATGGCCGGGATACCCCTATACCTGACCTTGGTAGAGATTCTCCATTCTTGCTTCTAGCCAAAAAAACCATGGATAACTTATACCCACTTTGAGAATTCTTGTACCTTTCCCATGGCATTTTTGTGTCTATAGCCACTTAGTTTCTATACCCAGCCCAAGTAGATCACAGGATAAGCTTGTGCACCCTATGTGCCAGGCAAAGGAGCCTAGGTGTGGTCAGCTGACATGTTAGAGGTCACAGATGGCAAGGGCAGAGAGGAAGAAGAGTGCAGGGGTATGGGGTTTATACTCAGGTGTTTTTCAAGTACTTCTTTGTGCTAGGTACTGGCCAGATACTGGCCGTCAAAGGATGAATGCCATCTAGCCTCTATTTTGTTTTAACTTAGTTAACAAACATATATAACATTTGTTCTGCACATGACCCTGTTCTAAGGACTTTATGTATTAGCACATCTAATCCGCACGATAATCCCATGAGATGAGAACCATCATCCCCTTCAGTTCAGAGATGAGGAAGCTGAGGCCCAGAGGAGTTATATGAATCCTCCAAGGTCACACAGCTAGAAAGGCTGGGATTTGAATCCAGAGGCCCCTCAGCACAGTGTTCTCTTACCCTGGCAGAAATGTCTATCACGGGAGCGAGTGGGGGAAGAGCAGGCTGCAAAGACATGTTCAGGCCTGTTTCTGAATTTCTGCTCTACCATCATGCCCTCGCTCTTCGAACTGAGCCAAGCACCTTCACTGTCCATTTGCCCATCTGCAAAATTCTGTGCTACTAAGAGAGATAACAATGCTGGGATGTCCCCTGCCAATGCCAGGCAGGCTGAACGGACAAGGCTGTGGGATGGTGGACCACCAGCCCCTCTGGTGGGCTAAGAGCAAAGCTTGAGAAGCTGGTTCCTGGCTGGCTGTTTTTCTGGGCTCTCCTATAATGCCGGAATGGGATATGTGAGTGGAGCTGAAACTTATCTTGAGCCTTGGGGTTCTAGGACACCAGGATAACATGCCGAGGAAGACAGGAGATAAGAAATTTCCATCCCTGGAATCTGAGACTGGGAGAGCTAGGCATCCTTGGGGATCAGCGGGCCTCATCTACTCTAGTTACAGATGGAAGCCTCAGGCTCAGAGAAGGAAAGAGACTGCTCAAGGTCACACAGCCAATGTGGGCAGAGCTGAGATCAGGACCTAGGCAAAATACAGGGAAAATAAATTCCCTACCCCCTGAGGCAGGTAGGGTGGGGGTGGGAAAAGAAACCATTCCTTATGGGTTCTTTAAATTTAGGAAACCGCAGCAGTTTTTCTTTGCTTGGCCACGTGACAGAGCGCTCGGACCTGATAGAGTGACTTTTTTTTCCTCCTAGTCTCTCCAAACTTTTAGCATCCAAATATCCCGAATCTGCAGTATGTCCAGAGCATAGGTCACAGCTACCCACCGTCAGCCCCGATTTTGCCGTCTCCATCCTTGTCTCCAGCGGCCAGCAGCGTCTTGGTTTCTTTAGCAGACAGGTCTCTGGCATCTGGGGAGAAGCCCTTTAGGATGAATCTGGAGGAGACAGAAAGAGCCGGGCACGAGTCAGGCCAAGGTCACCTTGCAGGAACGTGGCGAGGGCGACAGGCTGGCATCTGCGCAGGGCAGCTGGGACAGGCAGCAAAGGGTGGGCATGTGTGTGCAGCTGGGCTGGCCCTGTTTCCTGGTCTGTGACTGTGCCTGCCTGCCTTTGGTAATGACGGTAGGGCAGGACAGCAGTCCTCGGTGAAGGGCCAACCCTGGTTCAGGAAGGGCACTTGGGTTTATTTATTTATTCAACAAATATCTACCAAGTGTCTTCCTTGCCAGGGCTATGCTGAAATCTGGGGCTCCATGGTGGTCTCAGGAAGCCACCTGGATAAATGGGGAAGAAGCTAAGTATTGGAGAGAGACCTCATGGTTTGATGGATATATTAATAGAGGAAGCTGAGAGGGGACACATGCCACCAACCCCCGGTGAAGGGCAAGCTGGGAAGGCTTCCTGGAGAAGGTGGTACCTGGAGGCCAGGCAGATGTTTGTGTGTGTGTACATGTGTGTGTGCATGTCGGATGTGGATGGGTAGGAGACGGTCTAGACAGAAGTAACCTTGTAGGATGGTTTGCAGGGGAGGCAGGATGGGTGGGGGATGTTCCTACTGGAAAGGCCACTCTTACCCCTGCCCTTCTTCTGTTTGTGACAAAATCCTAGGCAGTCTGGGCCGGGTGATGGTGGGAGGGGAATTTGCTGATGCAATTTTGCATTTTCCTAGGCAGAGCCTTCTTCTCTCCACTTTGCTTAAGGACCCTGAACCCCAGAGCTGTCTCTGCACCCTTGGCTTGCTCAGAAATTGCTCTTGCAGCAATTCAGAGCCAGGAAGGGAGGGGTCTGCGGAATGGGGAAGGTGCCTTTCAGACACAGGAAAGTCCACGAACCGCTAAGGGAAATGCCTCTCGCCTCGCCGGCGGTGCGAGGCTTCAAGTGTATTAAATTATTAAGCAGCGCCCTTCCATTAGCGATATTAAGTGGCTATAATTTAACCTCATTAGCTGCTCTTTGGGCAGAAGGTTTGACTCTCCCGGAAGAAGCTTTGCGGGGGCCAGCCACCCCCCTGCAAGGAATGCCCACAGGCTCCCTGGGAGGGGTGCGGAGAGAAGGGCAGCGCTGATGGGACTGGGAAGCGAAAGCCCCAGGCCCCTCCCCCTCTCCGCAGCCTCAGTTTACCCCAGCTCTTCCTCCTCGATGAAGCCGCTCTTGTCCTTGTCCAGGATGTGGAACACCTTCTTCACATCATCCGCACTCTTCTTCTTCAGGCCGACCATCTGGAAGAACTTTCTGTGGTCGAAGGACTCCGCGGCTGTGGGGAGAGGAGCGGGTTAAAAGGGACAGAAGCAGGAGGCAACAAAGGGAGGCATAGGGCGAAGGGTGCTCTGGGAGCTGTGAATGGACTCCCACAGGCCAGGTGTGGGGAAGGGAAGGGAGGGCCTCTGAGGGAGCGGGGCGCTCAGGGAGCCCACGCGTGGGACTAATGTGTGGCCAAGGTCACGTGCTGGAGGTGGGAGAAGAAGCCTCCCCCCGACCTCCTCGCTCTGCAGCCCACCCTTCCACTGCACATTTCCAGCCCCCAGGAACCACACAGAGACTTTTGGCCCCCTGAGAACCGTGTTGCCACCAAGTCTCTAGGATCACAGCAGGGTGCGGTGGGGCTGGGAATGGAAGAGTTTGTGAAGCCGGTGTGTGTATGCTGGGGTGGGGAAGGGGGTGACCTTCTTTCTTGGTCACACACTGTGTTGTCAGAAAATCAACGCTGAGAGGACACATTTCTGTCAAGGTCACACAGTGGAAAGAGGAGGGGAGGACCCAGAAGTCCAGGCTTTGGCTTTGACGCAAGAATCCATTCTGGTGGGAACGATTACGTGTGAGTGTGTGAGGGGGATATTGGGGGGCTCCTGAAGGAATGGGGGATTGCCCAGTTACATTTCTTCTCAGAGGTGGTGAGGGAGCACAAGGCAGAGGACGTGGGTTATCACAGTGCCCTGGGGAAAAGGACCTCCTAAAGCCCCCAGTGAGCTGGGATTTAGCTCAGTTGGTAGAGCGCTGCTCTGCAGTCTCTAAGGTCCTGAGTTTGATTCCCAGCACTGCAAAATGGGAGAAGGACGTGGCAACTCACTCCCAAGGCAATCCTGAAACAGTCAGCCATTGAAAACCCTATGAGGGTTGCTATGCGTCGGACTCGACTCGATGGCACCTAACAACAACAACAAGAGCCCCCTGTGCTTGGGGAGAAGGCGCCGAGCAGAAACGAAATGGGAACCTCTCCCTCCCCCCAATTTTCAATGGCTTGAGCTCCTTTTCCAGAGCCCCTGGGAGCTGGTACAATGTCCAGGTGTGTGCCCTGCGTGTGTGCATGAGGCAAGGGAAGGTCTTAAGAGCTGTGCTGTCTCCTCAGCCCAGAGCTGGAGGGACAGAGGTGGCTCTGTCCCCTGGTGACGCTAGGGTGGGAGACTGTTCTGGGGGTCATCCCAGCTGTAAGCGCTCTTCTGCCAGGCTACATGACCTTGGCCAAGTCTCTTAGCCTCTCCTCACTTCAGTGTCCCTGTCTGGGTGGCAGGGGAGTGGGAAGGCAGGCCACGAAGCTAAGGTCCCCGGCAGTGGGTGGAGGTGAGGCAGCTGGGTGGCTGCCTCTCCTTGGCCCACCTAAGGGGATGGAAGCTATGGACACTGATGGTGCCCAGGGGCAGGGCTGGGCATGGCAGAGATGAGCGCCCACTGTGGGAAGGTCACTGTGCCTGGGGTCAGTCTGAGGTGAGGGGATTTGAACCCCAGGGCAAGGGGTCGGGACAGTCAAGTGTCCAGCAATGGGGCAGTACCTTTCAGGAAAAGTCATCCTGCATGGGGTTGAGGGAAGGGGTCGCTTGGAGAGAAGACTTGCGCGCCCTCAGCCCCCCCCCCCCCCATCTTAAAGGGGAAGCCTCAGCGCGCCCGAGGTCCCTCCCGGACACTGAGTCCTTCCCGCGCTGCCGCCCTCCTTTCCCGCCAGCAAGTTTCTGTGGCTCGGGCAGGGCTGAGGACCACTCCCGCCCCGACCCTGCCCGCGCGCCCTGCAGGATGCAGGGAGGGCCACTGGGGAGGACCCGCTGGCGGAGGGCTCCGCGGGGGTGCCGGGGCGAAGGTGGCATTGAGGGGACGGGCTGGGGGAGGGGAGCGCGCCGCTCACCGGTGAACGCTCCTATGGCCTTCTTGATGTCCTCCGCGCTGAGCAACTCTGTCATCGCCATCCTGCAACTGTTTGAGCGGGCGGTGCAAGTGCGAAAAGAGGCAAAAGTGCTTTTCTCATCATTTCTGCTCATATGACCAGCGCTGCAGTGCCGCGCGCCAGGCGCACGCCCGGCCGGCCTGGCACCGCGCCAGGGGCGCAGCTCAGTCCCCGCGCGCCTTGGAGCCGAGCGGGCCGCCGCCCCGCAGCCGCTGCGCCCGGCTGGGGGTCCGCCGCCTCCTGGGCAGCGGCGACCTCTGGAATTCAGGCAGAGTTCGTCCGCCGTCAAGGGCAGGCAGGAGGCGCCGGAACGCTGACCTGGGCACCGTGCAGGATGTCCCGCCGCTTGGGGGACGCTCCTGGACCTTCAGCGGCCAGCCTGCCGCTCTCAGGCCTCGCACCCATTCTCCCTCCACGCCTCCCGCAGCCTCCTCTCTTGTCTGTCCTGGGTACAAATTTATGCTGCAAAATCGGAGTGCTGAGGTCGGGAAACTTGACCCGCAGGACCCAGAGGGAGTGGCAGGGACAGGGACAGAAAGGAGTTGCTGAGGCCCCCTGGGCAAGCCCCTTCCAGCAACTGATCAGGGCTACACAATCCGAAACCTGATTTGATTTTGGGGGTGGTGGTGGAGCCAGCTTGACTTTTCAAAGACCCTGCCACAGATCTGCTTCTAACTTTCCTAGTCTCCAGAGCCACCACATCTGGGTCCATACACCTCCCCCCACTACCACCACAAACCTCTCTGTGGAGGCCAAAGTGGCCGAGGCTCATGTAAGTTTGGGGGAGGGGTGGCACCTACTGACCATGCTTTCTGGACAAGTGGCTGTGTGGTCTGAGCATCACCTCTGCAAAATATGACACTTGTACCGTCATGCAGCCAGAGACCAGTTGCCCCGTCCCCATGGTTTCCCAAAGACTCAGGCTGTGACCAGCTGCCGCTGGCGTGTGTGAGCTCTGGACAGGTTGCTGGGAAGCCTGGGTTCTAGATCTGGGGCTGCCCTAAGTCCCTATGTGACCTTGAGGTGTGACCTTCTCTATCCCTAGGCTTCTGTCTCCCTCTGCTGTGTTGGAGGAGGGGTGGGTGGTCCCCAGTAGTGGGACTTTGAGACTCCAAACTTAGGGCACGGGCAGGTGGGCAGGGGCTGGGACTGTGGTGGCCCTTAGTGGTGGGGACCAGGAACAGATGCTCAGCTGCCCGGAGGCTCAAGTTCTCTGACGCTCGCTGTCAACACTGTCTCCTCCGCCGGGCCCTGGCCGGCTGCCCTTCCTGGAAACATTAGGAGTGGCAGCTTCCAGCGCCTGCTCCCCTTGAGTCAGCTCTCCCAGCCCATCGAGGCCCAGCTGGGGTCCAAAGCACTGAAGCTGCAGCTCCTGCCCTGGTATCTGTGGGCACAAGGCCTGCCCAGGCCCCTCAGCTGCCCTGGCCCCTCTGTCTCTGCTATGGCCGCCTCAGCCCTTGGTCCTTGCGCCCTGCCGCGAGGCTCACTGGGATGTGCCAGCTTCTGTGTTGCCATTTCAACTGCCACACTCTGCTCATGGCATGGGTGTAGCTGGGGCATCTATTTCTCCAGATGAAGGGCCCTTGTGTTATCCTGGTGGGGAAACTGAGGCAGGAGAGTCTGCAAGTGCCCTCAGGACATGCCATGTGGCAGAGGCAGAGGAGGGGCCTGCCTGTGCAGGGTCCACTAATTTGGAGTCCAGCGACCCTCTTTGGGACCCTCCCTAGTGCCTGGGAGGCGCTGTACCAAGTCCCTGTGCATCTGAGCCCCGCCCTGGCTCCTGGAGGTCCCCTGACAGAAGTCAGCTGCTCCTCGAGGCCCCTCCTTTTCCCTCCTTCCTCCACCCCCTTGCTGCTGACCTCCCCATCGGCCTGCCACCTCTCTGGGCTCAGGTCCCCTCATCAGAGCATCAGAGAGTGCGGGCAGGTCAGCCTATGGGCCCTCTACGCTCTGGGTCCCTCCCATGACATCACTAGAGTCCACAGATACCTGGCTCCACCCCTTGTGGGGTGGCCCAGCCAGGGGGAGGGGTTTGCCTGTATCCCTCAGGAGCCAGGGGGAGCACTCGGGACCCTCAGACCTGGGCTCTGCCACTGCCCTGTGCCAGCACCCTTTCCCGGTTACCAGAGGAAGGATCAGTGTGACCATCCCTTCCACCTGGCCTCAACCCACGGCATCCCTCCTCCTCCAACCTCGGAAGCTGCCACTCACCTCGGGCAGGGCGAGGTTGGAGGCTGTGCGGCAAAGCTGGGCTGCTGGGAATCCCGTGGGGAAGTGAGTCCAGTGGTGGGATGGCCACTTAAATAGTCTTGGGCTTCGGCTATTTTGGGAGGTGGCGCTCCCTGCAGCCCCAGGCCCCCTCCCCTTCCGGTGTCAGGTACTCCCCAACCACGGTGCTGGGTGTCTGTATCACATTCACCCCCTCTCCTCCCCCGGGGCCCATTGGGCCAGGCCTATTAATAACCCTTGGCCCCTGCTTCCCTCCAGCACCCAGCACTGAGGTGCAGGTGGGGCTGGCCTCTTCCAGGAAGCCTTCCGTGACTACTTTGGGTGGCAGCAATGTTTTCTTCCTCTGAAGCTTGTAAGGAAAGGTGAAGAAAAAGAGAGGGAAAGAATGGAATGGGAATGTTTGCGTGAAGGGGCTGGGCCAGGTCCCCATGCACACATTACCTCCTCACCACGCCTGCAGTGTGCGGGCATGGTGGCTCTGGCACAGCAGGGGAGACAGAGGTGTGGGGTGCTAAGGGCCCTGCTACTCTCAGCTGTGGGCCCAGAGCCGGGAGCAGAGTTGGCACTTGCATGCAATGATCCAGTGCCTAGCAGAAAGAGAGGCTCTGCTTGTCTGTGGACAAGGCCCTTCCTCGGGTGTCTCTGCCTCCCATCTGTCAAATGCGCTCCATTAGGGACAATTGTGTGCTGTAGGTGAGCTTGAGGGGGGCTATGACTCCCTGAAATTGTCCACAAAATGTCACATGCAAATGCAAAGCCCCATGGCTTTCATGATTTGCAAAGGGCCCTCTGACATTGTCCATCTTGGGTGGGAGATGGGTTTTGAAAATCAAAAATGGGTGGCCGGGCGCAGTGGCACATGCCTGTAATCCCAGGGGCTCAGGAGGCAGAGGCAGGAGGATCGCAAATTCGAGACCAGAGGCAGTCTGCGTAATTTAGTGATACATTGTCTCAAAAAGTAAAAAAATGGGCTGAGGGTGCAGCTCAGTGGTCCAGCACTTGCAGAGCATGCAAGCGTGAGGCCCTGGCTTCAACCCCCAGTACCATAAAAACAACAACAACAACAACAAAGCCAAAAAACAAAAAAGAAAAAAAAGAAAAGAAAAAAAGAGTCAAGGATGGGTGAACGAATTCAGCACCTGATTATCTGAGATCTAAGAGGAACACTTTGAGAATTTGTCCTCCCATCCCCCAGCCTTCAAAAGAAACTCCAGGGTACTGCGGTGGTCAGTGGTGGAGACCAATTTTGGCTGGGTGTGGGGGGAGAGTTCACTTCTCCCTTGGTGACCACTGACTTCATGGATGGGAAGAGCAGAGGGTGGAAGCTGGGTCTGGAGCCCAGGAAGGGTGATCGGAGGAGCAGACAGCTAGTGTAGCATCTCCCAAGGAGAATCTTCCAGACTCGGGGGCTGGGGAATAAACCAGCTGCACATATCCCAGGTGACTGTAAGTCCTTTGGCCTGTTCACCAGAGCCAGATGGCCCTGCTTCAGAAGGTGGTGAGGGCAGAGAGAGGTGGTGTCTGTGGAGCGTGCGCCTCCTGGTCCGGCCTGAAGGTTCGGACGGGCTGCGCCGCCGCGCACACAGATACTAAACACAATTCACTCGGGACCCTCAGGTGAGGGGCGCAGACTCCCTCAGCCCTCGGGACCCCAGCGGAGACGGGAGAAAGGAAAAGCCTCAGGCGCTTTTGCCTTCCAGGGGCAAACACCTGTGTTGGTCGTCTCGGTGGTCAGAAGGAGACAGCTGCCGCTTCCTTGGTGATCAGATGGAGAGCAGGTTCTTTTCCTTGCTGAGGATTGCGACGGGAGAGCGTTTTTCCTCATCAAAGGTTCGGGGGAGAGCAGCGGGAGAGGCGCATCCTCATCTGTGGTCCGGGCAGGAACAGGCGAAAAGGCGCAGAAAGGGCTGCCAGAAAGGCCGTGCCAAAAAGGGTCGAGCTGCCGCAGCGCAGCTCTTTATATAGTTCGCCCATGGAATGGCCTGAGCCAATCAGCTTTCAGCCCAATTGTCCAATCAGGAAGGGTTTTGTACAAACATGCAACCAAGTAGATTTCTAATTTACAAACCAGATATTCAAACGCCATTTTCCCAGTTTGGGGGTTTTTACCAATTTCCTCCCAATTTTTCCCTACAGTGTCCAGCTCCCAAGCAGAGGACACAGGAGTTGGCAATCCTACGCTGTTAGGGCCAGGACAGCCTCCACAGTGTTCACCTACAGCGGCTGCAACCAATAGGTCAAGGTGACTTATCCAAATCCCACAGCAAGCAGTGAGGGAGCCAGAACCTTATGCTGGGTTTGGGACCCTTGGGAGACATCTTGGTGGAGAGGCTCAGGATGTCCAAGCACTGGGGTGAGGTGGGGGCTGGACACAGGCTTGGGTGGTGATCTGGGCAGACCAGGTATTGAAGTCCTGAGCATGGCTGAGCTCAGGGTGGGGGGAAGGCAGAATCTCGAGCACCATCGCTTAGGACACGCCCCATGAAGACCTGGCAACACAATCACGCGTGTTGGCTGAACACTCTGCCAGGCACACCTTCCTCCTGGCATCCTCTCGGGTGATAGGCAACGCTTTTTTCATTTTACTCACGGAAGAGCAAGGCTAGTGGAGGTTAGGCAACTTGCTGAAAGCCACAGAGCAGAGGTAGGATTTAAACCTAGGTTTGACAGAAAAATACTGGCTCCTTTCTACTATACTTCCTGGTTCTTGACTTAGAAGACTGGGGACAGCACAGGCCTTGGGGACCAGGATGTCCTTCCTCTCCATCTTCTTTGTTGTTGTTAGATGCTATTGAGTCACATCCAACTCATAGTGACCCTCATAGGGTATTCAATGGCTGATTGTTTTGGGATTCTTTTCGGGAGTGGACAGCCACATCCTTCTCCCATTTGTGTGGTGCTGGGGATCGAACCTGGATCCTCAGAAAGTGTGGAGCAGCGCTCTACCAACTGAGCTAAACCTCAGCCTTCTGTTTTCTTTGCTGTTGTTGTTAGGTGCCATTGAGTTGGGTCTGATTCATAGCGACCTTTTAGAACAGAGAAAACACTCCTTGACGCTGTGCATGCTTGGCACTGTCTGTCTCTCTGCTAATCATAGGGTTTTTGATGGCTGATTGGTTCGAAATTGTTTCGGAAGTGGGCGGCCAGAACTTTCTCCCACCTGTCTTCTTTGTTGTTGTTGTTAGGTGCCATCAAGTCAGTATCCGATGCATAGCGACCCTACATACACTAGGAGAAACACTATTGTCAGTGCTTCTCTGCTGTTCATAGGGTTTTCAATGGCGGATTGTTTTTTGGGAGTGGGTTGCTGGGTCCTTCTCCCCCTGTCTTCTTTAGGTACCGGCAATTAAGCAGATCTAGAGGAGCTGAACCATATTGTTGGGGTGCATTTATTGAGCACCTATTGTGTATCTAGTGCTTTAGGCACATTATCTCACTTTACCCTTGTATAGCCCTCCAAAGTTTGAAGAAATAGACGCTCAGAGACATCTGGGGACTCATCCAAGTTCACACGACCAGAAAGTAAGTAGAGATCTGGGATTTAAACTTGATCTTTTTCCAATCCTGAAGCATCTTTTCCCCACACTTGAAGCAGAATGAAGTGTCTGAAAGCCCAAGGAGAACATAATGAAACCTTATGCAGTTCCTTTAGCTCTAAATCTGCGCTAATTCAAGAAGTCTTCCCTTTATTAGTTTGGTTAATTTTACAAGGCTGTTCATTCCAGACAATGAGTTTATCAGTCAAAGAGTTTTTTGACCCTAAGTGACAGGACAGCCTGATTCATATTGCCTTGAGACAAGGGGAGAGGTATTGACTTATGCAACCAAAGAGCCCAGGGAGGTTCAGGTACGGCTTGATCCAGAACCCAAATCCTATCTTGGGGATGCATTTTCTATTGCTCAGCAATACCTTGTGCTTCCCTGGCCACCTCCTCAGCTTGGCCATCCCCTGGGGGTTACAATAGGACTGTCCCCTGCACAGCTATTAATGTTCAGGTCCAAGTCCTGTGGGGAAAGGGAGACCCCGCCATGACATCCTGCTCAGAAGGCCCAGGGTTGGGTTTCACTGGCTGTGAGGAGCTGAGTTGAGGCCCACATTATCCCGGAACCGGGCACCGTCAAGTGCAGGGGGAACGCAGGCCTGGGCTGTGAGGCAGCCTGCTGGCTTAGTGGGGGCAGTGTGTCCACACTGCCGCGCTTGCCTGGGGAAGGGCCTGACCCAGGACAGAGACCCCAGGGGATGGCCAAGCTGAGAAGGTGGCCAGGGAAGCACAAGGTATTGCTGAGCAATAGAAAACGCATCCCCAAGATAGGATTTGGGTTCTGGATCAAGCCGTACCTGAACCTTCCTGGGCTCTTTGATTGCATAAGTCAATACCTCTCCCATTGGCTCAAGGCAGTGTGAATCAGGCTGTCCTATCACGGTCAAAAAACTCTTTGACTGATAAACTCATTTTCTGAATGAACAGCCTTGTAAATACTGTGGATACTGGTGCTCAGAGCCTAGGAAGCAGTCCCACGTGGTCTGGGGGTCCCCAGCTGTGCCAGGCTCAGGGAGGTTCTTTGAGTCCCTGGTGAGTTTGGTGACAGTGTGCATTGCATGTCTGGAGAATGATTCTCTCTGGGATCCAAAGTTGCTTTTCTAGGCGTGAGCCTGCAGCCTCTCTGCCCCTGGGAGACCTAATAGGCAGCTCAAAGGCAGCAACAGGACCCAGTGGAACCACCCTTCAGCTTTGGGGTTTCTTACTGTGACAGAGACAAGGTACCTGGGGACATGGGTGCATGTCGTCACCCCACACAGACCTGCCCCTTCTCACCCTTGGGTCCTAATTTTTTTTTTTTCTGATGGTACTGGGGGTTGAACTCAGGGTCTCGCACCTGCATGCTTTGCAAGTGCTGGACCACTGAGCTGTACCCCCAGTCCTTTTTTTTTTTTTTTTTTTTTTTTTTTTACTTTTTGAGACAGGGTCTCGCTAAATACACAGACTGCCTCTGGTCTCGAACTTGCAATCCTCCCACCTCTGCCTCCCGAGTCGCTGGGATTATAGGCCTGTGCCACCACGCCCGGCGCAGTCTTAATATTGTTTAGAGCCTTCAGTTGGATACTTCCATATATGTTCCAGTAACATATGTTACCTAAGTGGGTCCCACTGTCCTCTTTTTATGGATGATCAAAACTGAGGTTCAGAGAAGTCAAGTCATTTGCCCATGGGTGCCCAGCACACCAGGACCAGAGTTGGGTCTCTCTGCCTCTACACGTGTTCAAAGCCCACTCTGGCCTCCCCGCTGGTGGAGGGCTGGAGGTCTGTGTGTGGGTCAGCATTCTGTCTCCTGCCATCTGCTAGGAGACGAGCATTCAGCTGTTAGCTTTGCTGGTGAGATTTCATTAGTTCACACTATTTCCACCTGCTGTGACTGGGAACAGGATACAGAGATCCTCGCGTCCAGAGCCTGGCAGGCTGCTGGGCGCTGCAGGATCTAATGATATTTATGAGGTCAGCCGTATGGGATGACGTGTTTTAACTCGAAAGAATCTCGGCCCCATTCCTGACAGTCTGATCCCCAGGCTGTGGCCTCCCCTCTCCTCCCTCCCCTCACCTGTATTGATAGACAATGCCACCATTGAGAGAGGAAGGTCCTGGGGTTGGGGAGGGGAGACCAGACAGCTTTGAGTCCCTACCTGGCTCTGCCGGCTGCCCTGTGTGACCTCCAGCCAGTTGTTTTGCCTCTCTGGGCCTCAGTGTTTTCATCTATAAAATGGAGCTGAAAAGGAGGCTGTGGTGAGTAGGAAAGGAGGTCGTATCTGGGAAAAGACTTTAGAGGCCACAAGATCCTACCACAGATGCTCAGCAGGGCGGTTATCATGGCGGGGAATTTTCTCTTGATTTTGTCCTGCTGTGGAAGGAGAAGCCCCCAAGGGGCCTCATGGGTAGAAACTGGGAGAACCTGGGCGTGCCGGCCCCTTCCCCTCGCTCCCTCTCCTAGGGTCTCTGGGACCAGGACTCAGTGTCCCTGCAAGAAGAGTGAGGAGCCATGTGGGAGAGGAGAAGGGAGAGTAGGGACGGGGGCAGAGCTTTACCCGCCGTGACCTGGGAGCGGCGGGGGCTCTGGGTGGAGAGCTGATGTGACCCTGGCTCCTGGCCATTGGGGTTCACGTCCTTGCCTTGGAAAGCCCCTGTCTCAGAGGTGCTCAGGGGCACGGGGGAGTGTTTGGCCACAGCAGGCTGCCATGGTCCTGGCTGTGAACTTGGATGCCCTGGAGTAGTCTAGTATAGAGTGATTTTTTTTATTGGAAATTTTTAATGTACACCTTAATGTGATTCATTCTGACATGCTTTTCATTGTGACATTTCCATATATGCATTTTGTTGTACATTATTCATATAGGCTCCCCCTTACCCTCTTGTGCACGTCCTCCCCCCATCCCCCCATCAAAGACTTCTCTTCCATTTACTTGTCTTTTTATGGTAATATTTTTCTATATATCCTTGGGTTCCAGTCCTGTTTAAGATAGAAACTTTTTCTGTAGTGGACTTTCTTTTTATCTTGTCAGAACTATTACATGCATTTTCTAGACCATCTATAATAATACCATTCTTAGCTTTTTTTCTTTTATTATGATCCGACCTTTGTATAGGATTTTTTCCTTCTTATAATTTTGATTCAGCTCCCACATATCAGTGAGAACATGTGGTATTTCTCTTTCTGAGCTTGTGTCGTTCACTTAAAATAATTTTCTCCAATTCCATCCATTTTGCTGCGAATGGCATTATTTCATTTTTTTTTTATTGCTGACTAGTATTCCATTGTGTATGTGTACCATAGTTTTTTTTATCCATTCTTCTATTGATGGGCACTTTGGTTGATTCCATATCCTTGCTATTGTGAAAAGTGCTGCATTGAACATGGAGATGCAGGTGTCTCTGTGGTATGATGACACATCGCGTATGGAAGGATATTTGGGGACCCTGGGCTTCTCCAGCTCTGGCTATCCAAGGATAAACGTGGAGGCACTGACAGGCTTAGGGGCACCACATTTGGGAGCGCACTGGCTCTCGGATGCCCAGGTGCTGGGCGGCACCATGGAGAAGATGATCCCACAGGCCCCGCCCCTAGGCACCTCTTCCTCATGCCTCCGCCACAGTCTGCGCTTGCGCATCACCCTGGAACCCACATCCTGCAGCGAGACTCAGAGGGCTCGGGGACAAAGTGTGTGGGGTGGGCAGCATGTATGTGTTAGCGTGTCTGTGTGTGCTGCGTGTATGTGTGGTCTGTCTGCATGGGGGGCTGGCATGTGGCTCTGCAGGTATCTTGGTGTGCGTGTGTGCATCTGGTGTGTGTGACCCTGCGCGTGCCCACGTGTCCTTGGTGGGTACCTGTGCGTGTGGAGGGGTGAACAGTAAGTTCCATGGGTCTCTTGGGGACTCCCATCTCTGTTCATGGCTGGCTCTCAGGACAGTCAGCCCCTGCCCTTCCTGTCATGTGGTCGAGGCACCCTGTGGTCCCCGTGGGTCCTGTCCAGCCAGCATCGTGCCTGTCAGAGTTGGGCAGGCGCAAATGTCCTCACTCACCCACAGCAAGGGGGAGAAATGATTTAGCATAGCCAGGTATCAGGGGCTGGGTCCTGTCCCCCCAGATTCCTGGGTTGAAGTCCCAACTCCTAGTGCCTCTGGAGTTTTTACAGAGGTGGTAAAGTTAACATGAGGTCACACGGGCGGACCCTCGTTTCCTCTGACTGATTGAGGGGGTTGTGAGGACACGGATGCGCACCTAGAGAGACCGGTGAGGACTTGCAGAAGACAGTCACCCGCAAGCCAGCGGGAGAGGCCTCAAGAGGGACAGCCCAGCCCCACGGCCACACCTTGGTTGTGGGCTTCCTGCCTCCAGACCTGTGAGTCACTGCACTTCTGCTGCGAGCCCCGAGTGTGGGCTGCTTTAATGTGGCCTCCTAGCCGACTCACACCCACCCAGTGATGGAAAGAGGTCGCTGGACGGACAAGCGGGAAAGGATCTCTGTGCCCGGGACAAAACTCATGGAAGCTCTCCAAATCCTCTGAAGCAGCTATGTTTCCTTTTACAAACTTCATTTGTAAAAGTGACACAGACTCTTTAAAGACACAGTGGGAAATGGAGGGGGCAAAAGTCACCACTAAGCCTCCCTCCTGTCTCAGCCCAGGTGGCACCTCCTTCAGGAAGTCCACCTTGGTTCCTTCCCCTGCTCTCTGCCCTCCTGGCACCTGCGTTTGCCTCCGGACTCCCTCTGTTATTCCAATTGCTCTGCCTGTGTTTCCAGCTGCTTTTTTGGTTGGAAGTTTGGGACATGTTCTCAGGCACCCTGCCTGTCTCCAGGAGGGACTCCAAGGAGAATAAATCACACCGACATGGCGGTTCTTGGCTTGGCGTCTGTAGTGGTTGCTCTCTACAGCACTCTTGGAGTCCTACTTACAGTGCCGTCTAAATTCATTACTCACCTGTGCTTCACCAGCACCTGCTGGGGTGGAATTTGTCTTTCAGGAACTGTGGCTTCACTTGAAGTTCAAGCTTCACATCCTCATCCAAATGGCAGCTGTAGTGACAAGGGGGCCCCCTGGGGGCTGGATCAGGGGATCTGAAAGCAGACGGCGCAAGTCTGGAGGGTGTGGCCCTGCCTTTGGTCCGTGGGGTGAGGCGTCACATTGGAGCCCAGTGAGAGAGCTCTGGGCACACAAGCAATGTGCTCGATGGACATCATTAGATTATTGTTTCTTATCAAATATTTGGGGCTGGGATTTGGCTCAGTGGGTAGAGCGCTGCGCTGCAGTCTCTGAGGTCTCGAGTTCAATTCCCAGCACCACAAAAATGGGAGAAGGACCTGGCAATCCACTCCCAAGGCAATCCCGAAACAGTCAGCCATTGAAAACCCTATGAGGGTCGCTATGAGTCGGATACCGACTTGACGGCACCTAACAACAACATCAAATATTTACTTCTTTCATCCTGATTCTGAGACACACCCTATTGAAAAGTATTCTTAGTCACAGAGGCTGAATCAGTTTGCAAACCCCATTTTGTTCCAGTTCTTCAGATGGACTCATAGGCCAAGGTGTAGACTGTGTCGAGGCTTGGAGGGAAGACTGAGGAATAAACAAAAAGGCACAGGGAGACAGAGGCACAGCTGGTGGTGATAGCCAGGTGTCCTCTCTGAACACAGCCCTGCCTTATACCCCTCACTGGTGCACAACATCTACCACCGGGTTGTTCTCTATGACTGAGTATGAGCATCCCTCCACCAGAGTGCTCCTTGGAAGCAAAAATGGCCAAACTGCGTCTTACATATTTCGGACATGTAGTCAGGAGAGAACAATCCCTGGAGAAGGACATCATGTTTGGCAGAGTGGCAGGTCAACGCAGAAGAGGAAAACCCTCCACCAGATGGATTGACACAGTGTCTGCAACAATGGGCTTAAACATACATAAGATCGTTTGCCTGGCACAGAATCAGCAAGTGTTTCGATCTGCTGTACATAGGGTCGCTATGAGTTGGACTCGACTCGATGGCGCCTAACAACAACAACAACAACAAGTCCTCCAGAAGCCCTCCTTGATTCCATCTCCCCGATCACACGCCACTCTCACAGTCACACGTGTGCACCATGATGGCTGCTGTGGACTGATTACCCCCTTACTTGTCTGCTCCCGGACTTGGTTAGCAGCTTGCTGAGAGTGTGGGCCCTTTAGAGGCAGAACGGGAAGGAAACCGTAGTGATGTTTGTGCCACATCAACCTGGGTTTCAACCTTGGCTTGCTCAATTTACTGTGGCTCTGTGACCCTGGGACAAGAGTTTTGCATCTGGAGAATGAAGATTGGGTTTTCATTGTGGATCTGTGCCAAGGAGTCTTAAGCGCACAATCACATCCTCTGCGAGACTTCCAACTTTTGTCTTTATTATTATTATCATTCTACTTTTGCTGCTTTTCTTGTTGTTGTTGTTAGGTGCTGTTGAGTCGGGTCCAGCTCATAGTGACCCTCATAGGGTTTTCAATGGCTGACTGTTTCGGGTTTGCTTCGGGAGTGGATTGCCATGGCCTTCTCTTGTTTTTGTGGTGCTGGGGATTGAACCTGGGTCCTCAGAGACTGCAGAGCAGCGCTCTACCAACTGAGCTGAACCCCAGTCCGTGTTTCTCATAGCTTTTTTTTTTTTTTTTTTTTTTTTTTTTTTTTTTTTTTTTTTTTTTTTTTTTTTTTTTTTTTTTTTTTTTTTGGTGATACTGGGGGTTGAACCCAGGGCCTCATGCTTGCATGCTCTGCAAGTGCTGGACCACTTAGCTGCGCCCTCAGCCCATTTTTTTAACTTTTTGAGACAGGGTCTCCCTAAGTTATACAGACTGCCTCTGGTCTTGAACTTGAGATTCTCCTGCCTCCGCCTCCCAAGCAGCTGGGATTACAGGTGTGCGCCACCGTGCCCGGCTCTTCTCATAGCTTTTGAATGTTTTCAAACCATCTCAATGACCACACGAGCAATAGAGCCTGCGGGATGCTTGGGCAGTTGGGCAGCCGGGTATCCATTATGGATGCCTGGTGGGTGTGGGGGAGGAACTGGTGCAGCTGAGGCAGCCAGTATTTGGGGATTGTGGCCGCTGCTTGTCCTGCAGTGGAGAGGGGAGGACTGCAAGGCTCAGCTGCTAGCCCAAGCTGTGAGATTCCAGATCTTCCAACATCCGTTTCCACTTCTGCACATTGGGACTCATGAAAGTCCATCCCTCAGGTGTTGTGACAGTAATGTGAACACAAATGGGACCCTAATGCAGATTTGGCCATGGGAAGCAGGCAGGGACAGGTAGGTGTGCAAGGCAGGTTCCCCAAGCCCTGACATGTGTCACATGCACGCTTTCCTGGATAATCTGTTGGGGCATCGTGAAGGTGACCGTGTTCAACTCTTGGCTGGATTCTGAACAGACACCTCAGAAAATGAGCTTTCAGGAACCCCAAATTGCCAGCCAGAGTGTTACAAGCGTCCCGCTCCATGGTGAGCAGGTCCGGAGTTGGGGGGTGTTAGGCAGGAAGCGACGCCCTACAGGTGGTGGGCGGAGACCCCTCCATTTTCAAATGGTGGGAAGGGGAGGCAAGGTAAGCAATCAGGATTACACCACCCCAGCCCAGCCCAAGGAAGCCAGGAGGGAGGCCCCTCCTCGTGACCTAGGAGAGACCGGGGAGCCAGGGCCTCCCAGTCCTTGGCTGAGGAGCCCGGAATGAGCAGCTCCTGAAGACTCCAAATTCCAGGGCGGGAGTGCAATGAAGTTCTTGGCTGCCCGAGGCATAAAGAAACCTCAGTGGCATGAGCCCCAAACCTGGGCCGCTCCCTGGCCTTCCTCCCCCGACTTCCCTCCCTACACGTGGCAGGGACAGAATGGACCACAGACTCTGGGCTGCTGCTGCGGCCCGGAAATGCTCTCCCTGCCCCAGCTCTTATTTCCCGGTCGGTGCCATCAGATGGGCGCTGTCCAGCCAGGTGGGCAGGATCCTGGGTGAGACGCTGTGGGTCCTGGCCCGGCCTGAACACGCACGCTCAGTCGCCGCTCTCCCGCCCTGCTCTGCTCACAGCTGGGCTCTCCTACCGCCCTGACCTCAATTTCCCTGCTAGGAGGATGAGGATAGCTGCCCAGCCCTGCCTTCAGGCGGAGCATCGTGAGCTGGAAGGACAGTCCTGGGACCCTCCGGCCCCTTTGAGCCTCTGGAGTGCCGACTGCAGGGCCTGGGGTACAGCAGAGAGGGGAATGTTGTGGCTCCTCCCTGGGCTGCTGTCCTGATTGGCTCCCTCTTCTTTCTGGCTGACCAGGCCTGGGGACGTGGCGGGCCAATGATCCAAGATGGACCCTAGCCCCACTTGTTCCCTGTTGGGGGTTCCCAGAGATCAATGGCCACCTACCCACTAGGCCGAATGGTTCTTCTCCAGGCCTGTGCTCACAGTGTCACCTGATCACCCTCTTCATGGGGGGAACCACCAGCCAGCCCCCAGCACCCACTCACTGAGCAAAACTCCGGAGTGCTCTTACTGTTTGCCGTACAGATATTGTGTACAGAATTTGGGATAGCTGTGGATTTGTGCATGTCTGTAGATGTATGTAAATTTGTATATCCCCTTAAGTATTTCTTCACCAGGTCCCTATGCCTGCAGCTCAGGCCACTGTCTTTCTTGGACCATGTTGTGGTTGTTGTTGTTGTTAGGTGCTGTCAAGTTGATAACCGACTCCTAGTGACCCTACGTACAACAGGCGAAACACTATTGTCAGTGCTTCTCTGCTGTTCATAGGGTTTTCAATGGCAGATTGATTTTTTGGGAGTGGGTTACCGGGTTCTTCTCCCAAGCCTACAGCACCTGGTGTTCCCAGGCGGTCTCCCATCCAAGGACTAACCAGGCCCAACCCTGCTTAGCTTCCAAGATCTGGTGGGATCTGATCACAGGGCTAGGGCTACAGGCTTCTTGGACCATAATAGTAAATATTCTTATAGTCATTCACGTACACCAGGTGACAATGTTCTGATAAGGTTCTAAGCCTGGATATGATTCCAACCACTTTGCATTTTCAATTCATTTATCCTCTAACACTCTTGGAATCTTCATTTTACAGATGAGGAAGTTAAGGCATCAGGGAGGGAGAGTAATGTGCTCTGAGTTGCACAGCCAGGTCAGTGGCATAGCTGGGATTTGAAGCCAGGCATTAGGCTCTGGAACCTGTGTTCCTTACCCTACATGCTCCTGACACTCCATTTTGCCCCTGCCTGCAGAGTCGGTCCCTCCCTCCACTCTGAATCTACTGTCCCTCTGCTAAGGCCTCCGGGAGCCTCCTGTGGCCTCTGGGTGCCAGCGAAGTCCCCAGAGCAGCCTGCTGGCCTCCTCGCCTGGGCCTCAGGCTGATCCCTTTGCAACACACTTTTGGGATCAGTGGCTGTCTGCCGTTGTTACTAAAAAGCCTCCTTTCTAATATCAAAATCACTCCTGAACCAAGCAGGGTAATCGTTCTCTTACTATCAACTAATTTAAGAAAACTTCCAGAAAGACACCATGAATTCAGCAGCACAGTTAAACCTATCTGATGCCTTGTTGGGTGGGGTTGTTGTTGCTGTTAGGTGCCGTCGAGTTGGTATCTGACTCCTAGTGACCCTCTGTACAACAGGGGAAACACTATTGTCAGTGCTTCTCTGCTGTTCATAGGGTTTTCAATGGCAGATTGGGGGTTGCCAGGTCCTTCTCCCAAGCCTACAGCACCTGGTGTTCCCAGGCGGTCTCCCATCCAGGTACTAACCAGGCCCGACCCTGCTTAGCTTCCGAGATCTGACGGGATTGGATGCCACAGGGCTAGTATCTTCTGCAGGTTTGTTGGGTGGGGTATACGGTGCTTTCTCAGACTGTAGAGCAGACTGGATTCAGAGACAGAGTCTCAGCCTCTTTGTGGAAAATCCTTGGACTCAGAGACCCTTGGCACCCCGCTTGGAAACCGCTGGTCTTGTTGGCTCCTTTCCAGCCTTGCAGGTTCTCCAGGCATGTTTGGGCAAGCTGCTCCCTTGTCCTGGAATGACCCTCACGCATGCCTGGCCAGTGTCCCCTGGGAAGTCCTCTGACTCATCGTCCACCACTGCCCGGCAAGTGGCCCTGCCCATCACCTCAGACCACAGCTGGTTCTCTGTCCTTGCAGAGGCCACACTGCCTTGTCATTATCTGTTTGCAACACTATTATTTAATCTGACTGACTGTTCAGAAGAGGGGCTGTGGCATCCATGAGACCCAGGTTCCTGTCTTGGCTGCAGCATCCTCTGGATTTTAACCTTGGGCAGCCTCTCCCTTCACTTTCCTGAGACTTCATTCTTTTTCCTTTGTAAATTCAGGATGTTAATAATGCCTGACTACCCAGCATTCCTCAACCCTTTTCTGGTAAACAGCCTTCCTGCTTTCCTACCTTCCTTCCTCCATCTTTCCTTCTCTCCTTCCTTCCTGCCTTCCTACCTTCCTTCCTTCATTTTTCCTTCCTTCCTTCCTTCCTTCTTCCTTTTGTTTCTTCTTTCCTTCCTTCCTTTCTTCCCTCCTTTCTCATTTATTTCCTCCTTCCTCCTTCCCTCCTTGATCCAGTCATTCCTAAGGATATCTTAACGTCTGGGGTTCCAATTACAAAACCAGTAAGTTCTCCTCCACACTACTTTAAACAAAAAAGCTTTAGTTACTATTGTTGCTCGGTGCCCTCGAGTTGAGACTGACTCATAGCGACCCTCATAGGGTTTTCAACAGCTGATTGTTCAAGGATTGCTTTGGGAGTGGATTGCCATGTCCTTCTCCTGTTTTTACGGAGCTGGGGATCCAACCTGGCCTCTCAGAGAGTGTGGAGCAGTACTCTACCAACTGAGCTAAACTCCAGCCCTTAGTTACTATGTTGTTGTTAGATGCTGTCGAGTTGGTATCCGACTCATAGTGACCCTACGCACAACAGGCGAAACACTCTTGCCAGTGCTTCTCTGCTGTTCATAGGGTTTTCAATGGCGGATTGATTTTTGGGAGTGGGTTGCCGGGTCCTTCTCACTAGTTACTATGAATCAAGTTTATTTCGTTGCACCACAAAGAAAAGAATCTTGACTGTGGTTGTGTCCTACTTTGGTGGTCCCTGATGAACCATGCTTTTAACTATTCCTGTTTTTGTGTCCTCGTGGCGTGGGCAAGGCTTCCAGCTTGCTTTAAACAGTGGAATGAGATGGAAGTGACGCTGTGCCAGTCCTGGGTCCAAGCCTGAAGAAGTCCTGACTGCTCCGTGCTCTTGGGAGCTCTGCTCTGGTGTGGAAAGTTCAGGAACCTGCTGGAGAGACTGTGTGGAGATGCCACATGAAAGGGAGAGAGAGCTCCAGAAACCATGGAGAGAGATGGGCGCTCCCCTTCCCAGCGTCCCCATGAGCCTAGCCTTAGCCAACTTGGCAGCTAGACACAGTCTCATGAGTGACCACAGGCAAGAGCAGAAAGAACATCCAGCTGAGCCCAGTTCAGATATCAGAATTTGGAGAGAGGATCACACGATTGCTGTTTTAATCCACTGAGTTTTAAGGTAGTTTGTTACGCAGCAGTAGATAAATGAAAGGCTAACTAATACATTACGTCATGGGGTTGTTGTTAGGCCTGAGCAAGACAGCATGTGTAAATAGCATAGCAACTGGCACATAGAAAATGCCGCAAAATATTGGTGGCTCTTTTTGTTGTTGTTTTTGGACATTTGTTGCTCAAATTATGGTATGAGCTCATTGAAGGCAACAAGTGTGCCATATGCATTGTGGCCTTCCAGGGACCCTGCATAGGACATGCATATGCTAGGCATTCGGCCAAGGCTAGTTTCAATGAACGAGTGGACGTACAGATGGGTGAACAAATGGAAAATATTTGCAAAGCCCAAAGCTACGAGCTTTGAATATAGCTTGTCGTAGTCTGTGCTTTTTTATTTGAACATACTTTAAAAGGAATTCAAAGTAAAGGTTATATGGGCCTTTGGCTTGACTACAAGTATAGAAAGACTATGATTTCAGTGGGGACTCAGAGAGACGTCGGGATCTTTGGGATGGGGATGGGTGAGGGAGGCTGCTCTGAAAAGCCAGGTTTGAAATCTGGGTTTGGGTGGAGTGAATCACAGGGATGGGACTCTGCCCTTCTCATCTTACTGAGAGAACGTGCTTAGGCCTCGGAAGTAAATGACGCTTATTAAACAATTGATATGTGATTAGACCAGTAGAGTAACTTGGTATTGTAGATCTCAGTGGTGGGTGCATAGTGTTCGCTGTAAAATTCTTTCAACGTTTTTATTTGAACGATTTCATAATAACGTGCTGGGAAGTTTTTATGTTTGCATTTGCTTTTAGAGCAGTAATCCATGTATGTGCTTCAAACTTCAAAGGGTACAAAAGCTTAAACAGTTTTTTTTTTTTTTTTTTTTTTTTTGCAGTTTTGGGGGTTGAACCCAGGGCCTCGCACCTGCATGCTCTGCAAGTGCTGGACCACTGAGCTGCACCTCAGCCCATTTTTTTTTTTTTTTACTTTTTGAGACAGGGTCTGCTAAATTACGCAGACTGCCTCTGGTCTCGAACCTGCAATCCTCCCGCCTCTGCCTCCCGAGCCGCTGGGATTACAGGCGTGCGCCACCACGCCCGGCCAAAAGCTTAGACAGTGAAAAATCTCCCTCCCTTCTTTTCCCAGCCATCTCCTTCCCTCCCTAAAGGCGATCAATGGTCTCAGCTTCCAATGTCCCTTTGCAGAGACATTGGGTGTCTCCACAATTCCAAGCACACGAAGTCCTCCTCCTTGGTCAGCATGAGGCGGTAGCCCGTCTCACACACTAGTGGGTGTGGAGGATTTTCTCTGTGTCTGCTGAATGCTTTGCACCCGTTATCTGGTGTATTAGTCAGCTGTTATCAGGATTTAGCTCAGGTGGTAGAGCGCTGCCCTGCAGTCTCTGAGGTCCCGAGTTTGATTCCCAGCACTGCAAAAACGGGAGAAGGACGTGGCAATCCACTCCCGAGGCAATCCTGAAACAATCAGCCATTGAAAACCCTATGAGGGTCGACTAGGAGTTGTACATGACTCAATGGCACTTAACAATCACTGAAGCAGATAAACCAATCCATACAAACTCATGGAGGACAAGATTTATTGGGAGCTCACAGTTAGAGGATCAGTCCCTAATGGTGGTGGTGGTAGACATGGCAACAGTGGCCAGGTTCATACCAGACGACCTCACAGTATAGTCGTGCAGCAGGCAGAGAGCTTTCCAGAACCGCAGGTCTGGGGTGAAAACCTCCAAAGGCCCTTCCCAGTGACCGCTTCTGCCGAGCTGAGTCCAGCCTCCTAAAGTTCCATGGCCTCCAGAAATAGTGTCACCAGCACATGACTTTTGGGGGACATTTTATATTCCAACCCTGGTACCTGGTTTCATTCTCCTAACAGTTCCAGCAGGGAGGCATCATTATCCTCATTTTATGGACAGGAAAACTGAAGCACAAAGAGATGAATCGATTTATTCTAGAGCCCGTGGATAACCACTGGCAGCATTACGATTTGAACCTGGGTTTTTGGACTCCAAATCCTGTGCTCTGAGCCACCATTTTGTGGCACAGGCTGGTGGATTTGTATCTGGTCCACAGAGGGTGTGGACACTGTCTTATAAATGGAGTCATAGACGAGAGTGCTTCCATCACGGCACGAACCAGCTTGGCTGGGGCTTCTGAGGCTCCGGCACAGCCTGCTGATCTTCCTCTGGGTGCTTTCCCTGGCAGTGTCTCCAGCGTGGAAGTGATACGTAAGTGTCACACAGGCTGAGCATGAGACAGAGCAGGGAGGCCCTGATTCCCCCCCTGACGTTTCCCACCCAAACACAAGCTGCTTTCAAAACTGACTTCCATGCCGGGGCATGGTGGCACCTGCCTGTAATCCCAGCGGCTTGGGAGGCAGAGGCAAGAGGATCGCAAGTTCGAGACCAGAGGCAGTCTGCGTAACTTAGTGAGACCCTGTCTCAAAAAAAAAAAAAGGGGGGCTGGGGGTGCAGCTCAGTGGCCCAGCACTTGCAAAGCATGCAAGCGTGAGGCCCTGGGTTCAACCCCAGTACCAAAAAAAAAAAAAAAAAAAAAAGACTTCCAGGATGATTAGGGCCAGGAGCTGCCTGACTCCCCAGCAAAGCTTTCCTTCAACCCCTCCACGGACAGCCTGCCTGAGCTTGACAGAACCATGACCTTCCTGGGAGCGGGGGCGGTAGTGACCACCTCCACCATCTCTTCAGAGCACAGTGCAGGGGCCCCAACATGGGCTCCCCTGCAGGCAGTTCACTGGGTCAAGTGCAAACTCCAATGCCAAGTGCCAAGGCGTGTGCAGACATCCTGGGATGGTGTGCAACGGCCACCTGGATGCCTACACAAGCCCCTCTTTTTGCGCCTGTAAGCTCACTCCTCACGCCCGTGGAGGGTCAGGCCAAGAACCCTTACCTGCGTGCTTAAGCACAAGCCCCCGGAAAGCCTGTTTGGATGATATTGCTTGCCTCTTCATGATTTTTATCTCAAATTGAGTTTTAAAAAAGCCTTGGATGAGCTGCTAACACTAAGAGCTGATAACACTGACAGCCGATAACACGAATTGCTGAGAGCCGGCAACGCTTGGAGCCGGCTGGTTGGTAACAAGGATCCACAATGGGAAAGCAGTGTTCTGCCCCCTTCCTTAATCTCTGAGCATCTTTTCCCTCTTAGGTAATGAATAGCTAAGTGTTAGGAGCCACACATAGCGGTCAGTTCCATGACGCGCATGTCCCGGCTGGTTTTAGAAACTTCATTCAGAGATGAAGCTTTGCCCCTTCTCTAGGTCTGCAGTAGGGGGGAGTCTGTTGTGGGAAAAGGCTGTGGCCCACTTTTTCCTGGTCCTCGCTGTTTACTGTATTCCTATGTCCTCAGCTTGCTGAGCCTGTGGCAAGGGACAGGAAAGCCCCAACTTCTCTGGTACTGTGGGGAACTGCAGTGGCCCGTCTGGGTTGGCTGGATGTCTGAAGCTGAGTCTCATAAGGCCACGGAGGTGGGTTCTTTGGAGACCGTCCTTGCTAGGGATGCCTCACCCGTCTGCAAGTCCCGCTTCTCAGGGAGGGGGCATGAGATTCCTTCTTCTCCTAGCCCTGGGGCAGTTTAGCTCCTTGGGGAGCTCTCAGCTGAGATCGGATGTGACTGAGGCAGGATGTGCACAAGTTCAAGGCCAGCCTGGGCTACATAGCCAAGTCTCACCTTTAAAAAATTATAATCGGGTTGGATCCCACTCATGGCAACCCTAAGTACAGCGGAACAAAACACTAGCCACCACTGTGCCAGGCACATGATCTATTTATGTTTGAGCCCAGTGTTGCAGTCACTGTTTCTTCTCATTTTGATTTGTGCCACATCAGCAAAAGGAGGTCCCAGCGGCTTTACTCCATTCCCGTCATGAAGGTTGGCTCTACCTTGAGGAGACAACTCTTCCCCAGTCATTTTTTGACTGAGGGGTTCCTGCAGGGAGCTGTCCAGGGCAGGAGCTAAATGGACTTGGGCTTCCCTGTTCTCTTGGGTGGGCATATAACCACTCTGGGCAGGACTGGATTTTTTGTAGCTGGGAGGAGATGGTCACGGGTTTGTTTAACAGTGGGGACATGGTCTGTGAAATGCATCGTTAGGCAATTTCATTTGTGTGCAGACACTATAGCATGTATTTATGCAGACCTAGGAGGGGCATGGGAGAAGGATGTGGCAATCCACTCCCAAGGCAATCCCGAGGCAATCAGCTGTTGAAAACCCTATGAGCATTGCTATGAGTCAGACACGACTCCATGGCACCTAACAACAACAATAGAAGGGTAGGGCAGTCCCTCAACACGTCACGGTAAACACAAGATGTACCAGATCACTCCAGCATCACACGCAGACTATTTTAGAGTGAATTTGTTTTGATAATCAGCAGAAGGGTACACTCCAAAATGATGATAGAAAGTATAGTATAGAGATATAGAAATCAACAACATAGTTGTTAATTATCACCATCAAGTAGTCCACGTATACATAATTGTGTGTGCCGTGTGTCATATGGCGGGCACCACGCTAGGTTTGCTTACTAGCATCACCACAAACATGTAATGAGTCATGCTGTCACATTACAATGCTCAAATGTCAGTGTTGCTGTTAGATGCTATCGGGTTTGATCCCACTCATGGCAACCCTAAGTACGGCAGAACAAAACACTAGCCACCACTGTGTCAGGCACATGATCTATTTATGTTTGAGCCCAATCTTGCAGCCACTATGTTTCTTCTCATTTTGATTTGTGCCACATCAGCAAAGGGAGGTCCCAGCGGCTTTACTCCATTCCCGTCATGAAGGTCGGCTCTACCTTGAGGAGACAACTCTTCCCCAGTCATTTTTTGAATGCCTTCCAGCCTAAGAGGGTTCATTTGCCAGCTTTATATTTGGCAGTGATTCTCTGCTATTCATTGGGGTTTCAATGGTTAATTGTTTTAGGAGTGGGCTGCTGGGTCCTTCTCCCTAGTCTGTCTTAGTCTGGAAGCTCAGCTGAAATCTGTCCACCATGGGTGTCCGTGCTGGTAGCTGAAATACCGGTGGCATAGCTTTCAGCATCACAGCAACATGTAAGCCCCCACAGCATGACAAGCTGATAGACAGATGGGGGACCATGTCACTAGGTGACAGAAAATTTTCAGCTCCATTATAATTTTTTAAAGGTGAGACTTGGCTATGTAGCCCAGGCTGGCCTTGAACTTGTGCACATCCTGCCTCAGCCTCCCAAGTAGCTGGGATTATGGCTTTGTGACACTGTACTAGGTTTTCTCTTGTCATCTGATGGGATTACCATCATATATACAATCTGTCATTAATCAAAATGTCATTATAAACCAGGTGCGGTGGTGCATGCTTGTAATCCCAGCGGCTCCGGAGGTGGAGGCAGGAGGATCACAAATTCGAGACCAGAGGCAGTCTGTCTAACTTAGCGAGACCCTGTCTGAAAAAAGTAAAAAAAAAAAAAAAATGGGCTGAGGGTGCAGCTCAGTGGTCCAGCACTTGCAGAGAATGCAAACATGAGACCTTGGGTTCAATCCCCAGTACTGAAAAAAAAAAAAGTCATTATATAGCAACTGCTGTCATTTCTTTCTGATCAGAGTTCTGTACTCTGCTGTTCCCAGCTACTTCCATGCATTGGATGTCAATCCAATGGGCCATGAGTATCTGAGGCAGCTTTTCCCACTGTTCTGCTTGGAGCTTCCCAAACCCTCCACAGTGGATTCGTCCACAAAGATGCGTTTAATGAATCCTCCTCCCTGCGCCTGTTTGCCACATGCTCCTCTTGGAATCCCTTCCTCCACCCCTTTGAGGGTAGAGATGACCTGTGATGACTCTGGTCAATGGAAAAGGGAAAGGTAAATTCTGCAGCTGAGATCTTAGCACCCCTGCTGCTCCCACCTGTGTGCTCTTGGGACCCGGTTACCATGTACAGAAGTGCAGGCTAGCCTATGAGTGATGAGATACCATGGCTGGGCATCCCCCACCATTCCAACCCCTCCAGCTCTCAGCTGGATTTGGTCACCCTTGGTAACACCACATGGAGAAGAAGAACTGCCCAGCTCAGCCCAGTGGATCCACAGACTCACGAGTCACAGCACATCCTTGTTTAAGCCACCAATCAGCACAGCAGAAAACCAAAATAGAAATTGGCTCATAGAAGTGGGTGCTGCTGGCACCAAATCTGGAAGACATGGTGCTGGCATTGGGACTTGGCTGCAGGTGGAGCTAGAAGGGCCTGGCAGAGATTGTTAATGGAGGCTGCAGCCCAATGAGGAAGTGGCTACCAGAAGCTGCTGAAAGAGGGGAGCTTTAGGGAGTAACCAAATTTTTAGCAACAGTCTCTCACCTCTAATAAAGCAGATGAGAGAAAATGTATTTTATAAATTTGTGAATCTTCTACAGAGATTTTCAGGCAGAATGTGGGAAGGGGTAGTTGGCTGCTTTTATCAGCATATAATAAAATACTGCAAACAATAAGTTCAAGAAGGAACTGCTGAATTTTCAAGCAGAATCCTGGGAAACACAGGACTCAGAATAGTGCTTCCAGTTAGCAGGAAATTCGCAAAGTGGGAAATAGTTTCAGGGCAAAGACAAAACACAGAGGTGTTGTCAGTAGACTGGGGGCTCAGGACAAAGAACATGGAGGCTGTAAGTCCTCCTTAAGGCCTTTGAAAGGTTCCAACTTGATCCTTATACATCCTCCCAGCTGGAAAAAGTGGTTAACAAATCAATCTTAAAGGTGTTTTCCCACATAGCCTGCCATGCTCAAAGTAAAAGAAGTCTTTCCTGGAAAAAATCATGGGTGTGTCTTTTGGGGCACATCTGCAGCCATAGCACCCTAGCATCCAATCCCACCTGATCTTGGAAGCTAAGCAGGGCGGGCCTGGTTAGTCCTTGGATGGGAGACTGCCTGGGAATACCAGGTGCTGTAGGCTAGGGAGAAGGACCTGGCAACCCACTACTGAAATAATCCTCCATTGAAAACCTTATGAATAGCAGAGAAGCACTGGCAATAGTGCCAGGCATGGCACAGTGTTGGGGGGTGTTTTGTTCTGTTGCTATGAGTTGGACCCAACTTGGTAGTTCGAAACAACAACAACTATTGGGCCACACAGGAAATCCCAGTAAGATTCATGGAAAACCTATGGAGTTTTTAAGGAAAGTGATTAGTGAAAGGACCATCAGACCAAACTCAGAGAAACAGAGGCAGTTCACATTAAAAAACAAAAACAAAGCCTGTAGTCAGGAAGCAAGCAGAGAAAGCTGGGTGGCAGATATGGACCATTTCTCAGGGAAAAGGAAAGATTACTGAGACAGGACAGCCAGAGATTTGGGGGGCAGAGGCGAGAGACAAGAAGAACAAAAGATTTGGGGATTGCTTTATAATGAGGGAGCACTTCTTGGCTTTGAGTAAGGGAAAGTGGAGCCATGTTCCCAGTTAGACTTCCAGGTTTGCCATGGGCCAGTGACAGCTATGGGCTTCCCATTCCTTCTCCTTTTGAGTGGAGGGGTCGATTGTGGTTATCTTATTCCCATCTCACCATGGTATGTTGGGTGGGGGCTGGGGGGGCAAAAAATCTTATCTGTTTGGTTCACAAAGCTTTAAGTGAAGAGGAAGCTGTGCCTGGAGAGCCACATCTGAGGACTCCAGGCCTGACATCTGAATGCGATGAGACTTGGGGGGGTCCTGAGATGAAAAGAGTATATCTTACATGTGGGAGGAAGTTAAATATTTGTGATCAAAGGGCAGATTTTCATGGATCAATGACAGTCACGACTTCTTTTCATCTTCTCTTGTCAAGAAATGGAGTCTATTCTCCCTTTTGTTATATCCTGGCTGGTGCTGTGACTTGCTGTCATCAATACAATTTAGCAGGAAATGCAGCCATTATGGAAAAAATACCTGATTAATTTTTTCCATCCGTCCGACTATGACGGCACCTAACAACAACAACAACAATTGTTTTAAGACATTGAGGCTAAACATTTATATATAGCTGATTATTCTGCTGTAGAGACAGAGAGAGAGAGAGAGAGAGAGAGAGAGAGAGAGAGACAGAGAGAGACAGAGACAGAGACAGAGACAGAGAGAGAGAGAGACACACACACAGAGAGAGAGAGAGAGAGAGAGAGAGAGAGAGAGAGAGAGGGAGAGAGAGAGAGAGAGGAGAAAGTCCCTGGAAAAGGATAGACAACAGGAATAAGAGGGGAGACCAACCAGTCCTCAGCCAGTGCAGTCACATTTCTGCAGTGCCAGATATGTTAGTGGAATCACCTTGGATTCTGTAGCCCTTGGTGAACCAACTTAGCCAGTACCACATGAAGCACAGATGAGCTACTTTACCAAGTCTTGTCTAGTTGCGGAATCATTAGCAAATTAATGGGCTGGGATTTAGCTCAGTTGGTAGAGCGCTGCTCTGCAGTCTCTGAGGTCCTGAGTTTGATTCCCAGCACCGCAAAATGGGAGAAAGACATGGCAACCCACTCCCAAGGCAATCCGGAAACAGTCAGCCATTGAAAACCCTATGAGGGTCACTATGAGTTGGACTCGACTCTATAGCACCTAACAACAACAACAACAACAACATTGTTTTAAGAGCCTGAGGCCGTTGCACTGTGGCTTCCAACCCTGTCAGATCTTGGAAGCTAAGCAGAGTTGGGTCTGGTTAGTACTTGGATGGGAGACCGCCAGGGAACACCAGATACTGTAGGCTTGAGAGGAAGACCTGGCAACCCACTCCCCAAAATCAATCTGTCATTGAAAACCCTATGAGTAGTAGAGAAGCACTGACAATAGTGTTTCACCTGTTGTACGTAGGGTTGCTATGAGTCGTATACCGACTATGACGGCACCTAACAACAACAACAACAATTGTTTTAAGACATTGAGTCTAAACATTTATATATAGCTGATACTAAAATGGAACTGAACTGAAACTGGCATAGAAATTGGTATTAGAAGTAGGATTTGAACCCATAAAACAAATATTGACTCTATTAGTGATAGATGTCCAGTTGGATTTGAAGTAGTTATGAGCATCAGATCTCTCTCTCTCTCTCTCTCTCTCTCTCTCCCTCATCCCTATCTCTCCATTGTATGCTTGAAGGGTGTTTAGAAGGGGAGTCAGTGAAAATAATGGTACTTTTAGGTCCGAGGTCTTGAGCTCAAGACGACATGACCTTTAGGAAGTCATCTGGCCCAGAGGCAGAAGATGATGACATCCTAGTCTTTGGTAACTAGTACTTTTGGAGGTCTTGGGAGGGAGGGAGTGGATATAGCTTGTTGTTGTTGTTGTTGTTAGGTGCCGTCGAGTCGGTATCCAACTCATAGCGACCCTCATAGGGTTTTCAATGGCTGATTGTTTCGGGATTGCCTTGGGAGTGGATTGCCAGGCCCTTCTCCCATTTTTGCGGTGCTGGGCATTGAACTCGGGACCTCAGAGACTGCAGTGCAGAGCTCTACCAACTGAGCTAAATCCCAGCCCACATAGCTTGTTGGAGAACCGTAAATTTTTATGCCCACAGGGAAGACTGCAGGAGGTTATCTCCAATGTTGGCTACCAACAATTCCTCCCATCTTACATGGGCCCGTCATATCACTGATCAAAAGACAGAATGTATTTCTCCTTCATTGACTCTGAAAGATCCTTTTGGCTTTCTGATCAACAGAACTCACAACCTTGTGTGAATTTCAGAGCGTAGGCCTCCAGATGCCTTGCAGTTTCTACCTTTGCTTTCTTTAGACATAGCTACAATATAAGGAAGATTGAGCTAAACCCCTAAATAAAGCAAGCCCGTGTAAGAGAGTCCTAGCCGGCCTCTATCCCTTCTGGTCCATACCAGCTCATGGGCAGACTTGTAGGTGAGGTTATCTTGGGCTTCCAGTGAGTCTTATCTCATTTTCTGTTGCTATAACAAAATACTTGAGACTAGGTAAGTTAGAAAGGAAAAGAGTTTCTTTGGCTTGAGGTTCTGGAGACTAGGAAGTCCATGGAGGCAAGGTGCTAGCATTGGTTTAGCTTCTGCTGAGGGTTTTTCTGCTGGGTCATGACATGTGGAGAGTATCACGTGGTAAGACAGAAAGAGTATGCTTCATAGCCTTCAATATGGGTTACGACTAAACATCAACAAAACAAAAATCCTTACGACTGGGTCAGCACGCAACTTCATATTAAATGGAGAAAAGATTGAGGTTGTCCAAGATTTTACTTTGCTTGGCTCTATAATCAACATCCGTGGAAGCAGCAGTCAAGAAATCCAAAGACGCATTGCTCTAGGAAAAGCTGTGGCAAAAGATCTCTTTAGAGTATTGAAAAGCAAAGATGTCACATTGAAGACGAAGGTGCATCTGACTCATGCCATGGTATTTTCAGTGGCATCATATGGTTGTGAAAGCTGGAC
>VMDO01006407.1:0-32052 GCA_007922755.1 Pedetes capensis
ACTTCGAGATCCTATAAAATGCAACCCCTAATTTTTGTGTTGTCCTCCCCCATTATCTACCATAGTATTTTTATATTACATTTAGTTGTCAAATGGATATCTTCAAAGAGCAGCTCCTGTCCCGCTTGAGAACTTGAATTACAGGATAGTCTGTGGGATAAAGTTGTTAGGTGCCGTCGAGTTGAGTCTGACTCATAGCAACCCTACGTACAACAGAATGAAACAGTCCCCAACACTATACGGTGCCCTGCATTGTGTCAGCGCTTCTCTGCTCTTCATAGGGTTTTCAATGAATTATTGTTTTCTGAGAGTGGGTTGCCGGGCTCTTCTCCCAAGGCTATAGCACCTGATGTTCCCAGATGGTCTCTCATTCAAGTACCAACCAGGGCCCACTCTGCTTAGCTCCCAGGGTCTGACAGGATCAGATACCAGGGTGGGATAAGGTGGCTAAGGCAATCTACAGGCGTGGGATAAGGTAGATAATACATGTTAATGACCTCTGCAAAGATTTTAAATGTTTATAATTTATTAGTTTAAGCTAAGGCGATCTACAGGCGTGGGATAAGGTAGATAATACATGTTAATGACCTCTGCAAAGATTTTAAATGTTTATAATTTATTAGTTTATACTAATTAGTTAAATGCCTGCAGCCATAGCCATGTGACATCCCATCCCATCAGATCTTAGAAGCTAAGCAGGGTCAGGCCTGGTTAGTACTTGGATGGGAGACCAGGTGCTGTAAGCTTGGGAGAAGGACCTGGCAGCCCACTCCCAAAAATCAATGCACCATTGAAAACCTTATGAACAACAGAGAAGCACTGACAATAATGTTTCTCCTGTTGTACAATAATGTTTCTCCTGTTGTACACAGTGTCGCTATGAGTCGGATACCAACTGGATGGCACCTAACAACAACAACAATTAGTTAAATAAATAACAGTGTAACAAGCCCCAACTGTGTTGGGCTGGATTCTGCAGTAGGAACTGGAAATATATATCTGAAAATGCATGGCTTCTGTCCTTGCTCATTTGTCAGTCGTAAGGAAAAAATGGATGTAAAAGGGGTAATTACACTCCTTTAGTAGCCAGCATACATAATAGAGATTCAAGGGAGGATAGTGACAGTGTAAAGGAAGGAACATTTAAGTTTTATCTCTGTTTAGGAGATTCACAGAATACATTTGCAGGGACTTGAAGGAAGAGTGTGGGTTGTTAGCTAGACAACTGGGGACAGGTTTCTAGGCAGAAGGAAAGGCATGAATTGTTCAGAAAGGCATGAATTAGTAAGGGAGTTTGCCAAATCAGAGAACATGGTCAATCTTTTTGGAGTAATGAATGTATTTGAATAATAACTATTTGACAATTAATGGAAGAATTATTTAGGACATTCTTATGTGTGTGGTAGTTGAAGGTTAAACCCAGGGTCTTTCACATTGCAGGTACTCTGCAACTGAGCTGTACCCTAAACCCACTTTTTTTATTTTTTATTTTGGGACAGGGCCTTGCTAAGTTACGCAGGCTGTCTCTGGCCTCAAACTCACAATCATCCTGCCTCAACGTCTCAAGTCACTGGGATTATAGGCATGTGCCATTGCATCTAGATTGTATTTTGCTTTAAAAATTAAATGTTAACTGACAAAGTATTGTCTATTTAAATTGTTTGATTTTTGTAATTTACAGTGTTGTTACTTTCAAACATTTTGGTGTGTGGGTTTATGTGTGTCTGTGAACAAATACGAAGTCTGTTGACAAGAGTCAGTTTGTTGCTCAGATTATTTCTATTAGATTGTCAGTGAGAGCGTCAGCTTTGTAGTCAGGCCTACTTCACATTTCTGCTCCATCACTCATCAATCTCCCTCTTTCTGTCTTTTTTTTTTTCTTCTTTTTTCTTTTTAGTACCAGGGGGTTGAACCCAGGGTCTTCTGTGTGATGGGCAAGTGCTCCATCATGGAGTTTAACCCCAAGCCCGGTTTTTAGTTTTTGACAGAGTCTTGTCACATTGCAGTAGCTGCCTCTGGCCTCGGGGTCACAGTTCTCCTGCCTCAGTCTCCCAAGTTGCTGCTATTATAGGTATTCACCATGGCACCCACTTTGCCAATCTCTGTTAAGCCTCATTTTTTTTTCCATAGAAATTGTTGTGAGAATTAAATGGGAAAACACTTTATAAAGCACTTAGTATGGTGCTCAGCATGTGTATGCTTGCAGTAAATAACTCTAAAGTACTTTAGTGCTAAAAGCTCTACCACAGTGCTGGTTCCAGTTAATTGAATTATCTGGCTAACAAGAGCTACCTTTTAGTTCTCTGAAGTGTATCCAGGCACTTTCCTGATTATGACTTAGCACATAGACAAAAACAGTTAAATTTTCATCAATGATTTAAGATTCTATAGTCTGTTATAGGAGTAATTTGAAACCACACTTCTTATAAAGAGCTGTCATCTAGAAGATCGGGCTGGAGCCTGTCTCCAGAGCACACACTGGCAGTGTTGTAGAGGGGTTTGGGGATTTTTTGGTACTTTGTGTGTGTCTTGCTTGCTCATTTCATTTTTCCTCCGTTCTCTCCTCCGCTTCTCTCTTTCCCTTCCTTTCTCTTCCCCTCCTTCCCTCTCTCCTTCTTCCCCATTAACACTTCCTAATGTCAGCTTTTTAAAATTTCTCTTCAGTACTGATGGGTTGAAACCAGGGCCTTGCACATGCTAGGCAAGTGCTGTACCACTGAGTTGCACCACCCCAGCCCCTTTTATTATTTATTTATATTTTATCTTGAGGTAGGGTCTTACTAAGTTGCACAGCCTTTCTCTGACCTTGAGCTCACAGTCCTCCTGCCTCAGCCCCCGAGTTACTAGGATTATAGGTGTACACCGTGGTGCTCATGTCAGCTTATTTTCTTGCCCTTTACCTTTTTCCTAAAATAACACTGGAGAAAACTTCTATTCCCCCCTTGTAATTCAAACATCTTTAGGATTCAAGCATTATCTAATCTATCATTTGTATAACAGTTGATAAAAGTGAAACTCCCAGAAAATTTAATTGACATGCTCTCTTTCTAATAGCTAGTTAATGGAAGAAAAAGTAAGGGTTTAAACCATAGTTTTCCTAACCCGAGTGTCTCCATAAATACAGCCTGGCAGTGGGAAATTAATTTCCACACCACCTATAAAGATGATTAGGCTGAAAAATAAAATCTGCCAGTAGAGGTTAGAAACCGTTTTGCCTGGAATAGAAAAGGCTGAGGCAGAAAAGAATAATATTGGTTCCAGTGGGTGGTCCTGATGCCTGACTGGAGAAGAGGGCCAGGGAACAGTGGTAACCGTGGGTGGCTATAACCCACTGCATGGTCCTCAGAAGCCTGAGGTTCTGGCAGCACTGAGACTTAGGGATGTCTGCTGCTGTTTGGATAACCTCTGAGACCTCTAGCCCTGCCATGCTAAACTTGTAGTGCTTCTGCTCATGAGTATTTAATGTATATGCAAACATAAGGTCCTAATAGTAGGAAAGCAGAACACCAAATTTTTAGTAGCTCAAGCTGTTTAGATTTTCACTAGTGTCTTTTAAATCAGTTATAAATTACCTTGGGCATGTTTCTACTTTACCAACTGTAAAATTTTGAAAATTTTGTTTCCGTCATTCATGGTAGGATTTAGAAACATGTTCCTTTACTAAAAAGGGGGCTGGGATTTATCTCATTTTGTAGAGTGCTGCTTTGCATTCTCAGAGGCCCTGGGTTTGATCCCCAGCTCCATATCAATGGCAGAAGGACCTGGCAGCTCACTCCTGAAACAATCTGCCTTTGAGAACCTATGGACAGCAGAGAAGCGCTGACATAGTGCCAGGCATGGCACAGTGTGGGGGAGTGTTTTGTTCTGTTGTACATATATATTGGACTAGACTCAATGACACCTAACAATTTCAAAAAAAAAAAAAAGATAATGGAAGATTATCATGAATTTGGCAAATGAAAAGCTGTGATGATGAAATATTTAGTAGCCTTGACCAAATACTATTAAGTCATTGATGTATAATAAAATGAGATACAGAAGTACAGAATGTAGTTGTTAGGTACTGTTGAGTCGGGTCTGACTCATAGTGACCCTGTGTACAACAAAATAAAACACTCCCTGACACTGTGTCAGTTCTGTGCTTTTCACCGGTTTTTCAATGGCTGATTGTTTGGGGATTGATTCAGGAGTGGGCTGCCAGATCCTTCTCCCATTTTTGAGGAGCTGAGGATCGAACCCAGGGCCTCAGAAAGTGTAGAGCAGCACTCTGCCAACTATGTTAAACCTCAGCCCAGAGTACTGGATGTAATATCTTACCCTATGGGATTATTTTTGTTTTATTGTGGTTTTGGTTTGGGTTTTTTCAGGCTGGCCTTGAATTCATGGTCTTCCTGCTTCTACTTCCCAAGTGATGGGATTACAGGTATGGCCACCATTCCTGGCTTCTCTTTGTGGTTTGTTTTGTTTTGTTTTATTTGCAGTATAGGGTGGGGGCAGATTTGAACCCAGGGCCACACACATGCGAGGAAGGTGCTCTACCACTGAGCTGCACCCCAAACCCCTTTTATATTTTTTATTCTGTTTTTGTTTTGAGACAGGGTCTCACTAAATTGTGCAAGAAGAACCCAAAACTGAAAACTGTGGAGGGGAAACCAGGTGTCTAGGGGGCAAAATGAAGGGTTATTACTTATCACTATATATATATATCCTTACTCTTTATGGATTTTGTATGGTGTACATCTATTGCTTATTTAGGAAAGAAAGAAAATTTGTTCTTAGTATTGACACAGAATGCTGAAAAGATTCTAGAACTTGCTATCTGTATTCTCTAGTGTATAGGCTATTTTGTTGTGTTGTGTTGTGTTGAAATGGAGTCTTACTTTGCTGCCCAGGCTGGTCTCAAACTCCTAAGCTCAAATGATCCTCTGCTCTCAGCCTTCTGGATGCTGCGATTACAAGTATACACCACCCCACCCAGCCAGCATATAGGCTATTTTTTTAAATGTGTAACCTTTCTGTCATTTGAAATTTTATACAGTGCCCCAAAGTGTAAAATAGATAAAAGAAGCACTACTCTGGTTGAAGCAGGGGTAAAGATTATTCTGGTTTCCCTTTGGGGTCCTTGGAGTGTTTTCAGGAAACTCAGTAGGTGGCAGAAAATAACTTTATGACCTTTGATGTATACAGTGAGCCTAAGGTTTATAATAAGTTATCTGGTGTTGCATGTTAGCTACCCCATTTGTCGCTGTGTGACCAACATTGGTAAAGTCGTTTGTCCTCCTTGAGCATCATCTGTAAAACCTACTTCAAAGTTGCTGCCTAGCTTAGTATCTAGTGCTTAGAATGGGGGCTCAGTGGAAGCTAGTGTCTATGCCTTTTTCTGTGTAGTTGGGTCACAACATATCTGGAATAGCAATAAAAGTAGACATATCCCAGCTTTAGACTGTGAAGCTCAAAGATAGCATTTTGCCGAGTTATTTTAGATTCTGGTATTTTTTGGTTGGTCAGTTAGTTGATTGGTTTGATTTTTTTCAAACAACCAAAAAGGATTTTGAACATTTCTTGGCTCTGCTGGGGGTTGAGATAGCAGTTACTTGGAATGTGGTAGTGACTGGCAGAGAGGGGTCACAAGGAGGGGCTCCCACTTCCTCATAACATTAGTTCTTGATGTGGGGGCTAGTTATGTTGGTGTGTTCACTTTGTGAAATTTTATGAAGTTACATAATTAGCAGTTTGGATACTTTTCTGTGCTTTCATCAAAAGACTTTAAAAAGAAAATGTACCACAGATGTTACTTTGGTGAAGTGCTCCATGTTGATGTCTGTTGCCATGTAGAAGTAGCCGATGGCCTTTTCTAAGAATCTTTACTTGAGCTGGGCATGGTGGTACACACCTTTAATCCCAGCAGCCTGACAGGCTGAGGCAGGAGGATGGCAAGTTCAAGGTCAAAGGTAGCTTGTACAACTTACTGAGACCTTGTCTTTAAAAAAAATAATAAACACTAAAAATTGAGTTGAGGGTGCAGCCCAGTGGTAGAGTACTTGCAAAGTATGTGCAAGGTCCTAGGTTCAACTCCCAAGTACCACAATAAAACGAGAGAGAGAGAGAGAGAGAGAGAGAGAGAGGGAGAGAAAAGGAGTCCTTCCTTGATTGGAAAGTGTTGGCATATGTCCTGTGGCACTTCTCTTCAGGTTACATATCTCTGTAATCAAGTGTTTTTCTTTTGGCTTTTTCTTTTCCTTTTGGTTTTTGTAAAGGAAGATTAGATCTGATAGGGACAAGGCCTAATGTTCTGTCATGGATGATTTGGAAAGATTCCTCTGTTGACTTGTTAGCATCTCCTACACTATTTCTAAAGATTACCTTCGACTTGATTGGCCTCTTCATCTCAAGTGTAATATAGCACTATTGGCACTCAGTTTAGCTAGAAGGTGACAAGGTGTTGAAAGAGATTTCCCTGTCATTATTTAGAAAATGCTTTAATTTGATTAAATTATAAAGTATTAGCAAATAAATGGTTGTTTTTAAGGTCAGAGAATGGGTAAATAATTGTTGCATATTTTACCTTAAGGAGTTTAATACAATCCAGTAAATCAGGAGAATTTTGTGTGGAAACTATTTGGAAATAAAAACAAGCTAAAAGCTTTATGTGGTTTTCATATTTGTGTTACACATGGTTTTGGAGCCTTCAATTCTGTGTGGTCCAAGAAAAAAGTCTTAGCCTCTATTTATTTTAAATTCCCAAAGACCTCAGTTTTCAAATCATTTAACTCTACCAATACTCATTCTTTTGTGAGAAAAATATCAATGGCAGAACCTGTCTGTACTGGGCTTTCCTGAGACATGTTTTAGACAAGTGCAGTACATAAGCGTGAACTGGGAATATGAAGTTGGACTGAGAATGAGAGTTCAAAGAGGTTTGATGATACTACATCTGATTGTTCCCATACTAAGAGGAGCAGGAAGAATGTCTTACTTTGTTCTGTATCGTAGGCGCTATAAACTTTATCAATTTTGTTTTTACTTTGTCTTCTTCTTCTTGATAGGTGTCAACGAGTTGATGTCCGACTCATAGCAACCTTATGTACAATGGACGTAACACTATTGTAGTGCTTCTCTGCTATTTATAGGGTTTTCAATAGCTGATTGTTTTGGAAAATGGGTTGCTGGGTCTGGTCTCCCATCTAAGTACTAACCAGATCTGACCCTGCTTAGCTTCTGATATCTGACAGGATCAGACGCCACAGTGGTATGGCTACAGGCTTCCCTTGTCTTAGTTTGTAAAAATTTTTCTATCTGCAGGATGTGGATTTTTTTAACTTTTGGGAAGTCACTTTAAAAATTCACATAGATTAGTTGGGAAGTTATGGCTTTGTTGTAATAACAACGGCATGAATGCTTACTCTGCCAGGAGCTATCTGTTTTAATTTTTATTTTATACTTGATTCTTAAAGGCTCTTACAAGTTGAATCTTCATTTTGAGGAACTAAGTAAAGATAAACTTGCCTAAGATCACATAGCAAAAGTTGTAGAACTGTCCTGGCCCATGACCAGAAGTATAGATTTCTACTATTTCTTTTTTCTTTCTTTCATTTGGTTGTTTTTTTGTTTGTTTGTTTTGTTTTGTTTTTGAGAAAAGCTCTTGCTATGTAGTTGAGACTGGCCTCTAACTCAACATCCTCCTGCGATAGCCTTCCAAATGCTGAGGTTACGTATTTCTTTCTTTCATTTATATATGTATATGCTTTTTTTTGTGGTACCAGGGTGCTGAACCCAGGGGTTCATGCATGCTACACCCCTAGGCCATTTTCCATTTTTTACTCTGGAGACAGGATCTCACTAAGTTACACAGGCTGCCTCTGGCCTCAAACTTGCTGTCCTACTGCCTTTGTCTCCTCAGTCACTGGCATTACAGGCGGGTACTACCACACCCAGTTTATTTCTTTTATTTTGAAATACTACTTTATGTTTAAAGTTTTCCTGAAGTTTCATAAAAACGTCTGTGTTTTCAGTACTGAAGGGTTGCACCCAGGGCCTTGTGCATCTTAAGCAAGTGCTCTGCCACTTGCTTAAGTTGTACCCTCAACCATTTTTAATTTTGAGACAAGATCTTACTAAGTTACTCAGGCTGTCTGTAACTTTGAACTCATGATTCTCCTGCCTCAACCTCCTTAATCATTAGAATGACAGGTGCACACCTCAGCACCTGGCTCTGATTTTACCTTTTTAATGAGTTTCAGGAAAGTATATTCATCATTCTCATGTCAAGACTTAAAACTTCTGCTCTGTATCTCCTCTACCCTTAGCAATAGAGTGAAATAGCAGTAACTAAGGAGATGACATTAATGTTCATTGTAAGTTAAAGGTCCGCCTTTTCCAGAAATCTAAGTTTATGTCCTGACTCTGCCTACAACTGTTACCTTTGGGACATCACTTATCCCTGTAAAATTCTGTAATTCTGTGTTCTTTTAGCCAAATATCAAACATAAAGTAAATGTGTGTAGCACAGTATCTGCACATAGTACATACTCACTAAATTGCAGCTATTTTTAATTATTAGAGAGGTTTCCCATGAAGAGTCTTCTGCAATTGTTTTGATGATCTGAATAATAAAAGAATGCAGATCAAGCAAAAATTTGTATTTGAATACCCTTGCTCTTGGCTGTTTCTGCATAGCCCTGGTTAGTAGGGAAAACACCACCTGCTAGTGACAGTACTTTGTTTTTCATTTGGAGTCATTTTTTGACTGCCTCCTAGAAATCGGATTTGCCTTGTTTCTGGGTGATGTTATACAGAAAGAAAACAGGAGCAACTGATAGTAGGAAGTCTAGTAAAATTCGAGGTTAATTCTTTATAAATATTAAAAGCAGATGTTATATCCTAAAGGAAGCTGGTGGATGTCTGTTTTATATTAAAACCCTATTCTGAAATAGCTGTTGAAAGGTTAGAATCAAGGGCCCATGTAGATTGATGAGGGAGAAACTAGAAACAATAGACTTGATGCTTTTAGGGTAATGGAGTTCAGTTACTTTTTTGCCATCAATCTAGTCCAGCTCATTACCCATAGAGGAATTCTTTCTAAAACATCCATCCTGCGTTGGCAACTACCACATTAAGAAGCATTGCTTCTTGAGACAGCTCTTCCAGTTGTAGATTGCCTGTCCCATGGAAGCTATTTCACTGAAGCTAAGTCTGTTTCTGTATTTGTCTCCTTCATATGATAGTCCATCCATCTTCCCTTCTAGCATTGTTTCCTTCCATCTCCATGTTCTCTCATTCTTCTCTCTTCTGCTCCCATTCATATTCATCAGACTTCCCCTTCTGTTTTTCTTCCTGCTCTTTACACTTAGCATTGTTTTCCCTCACAGCTTCTTTAGTCCCTTCTTCACAAGTAAATAGAAACTAAAAGCACAAACAGCAAACTGACTTTTCTTTTTTTTAAATTAGTATTTTATTTATACATCTTGGTGGGATACAGAGTAATAGGTCATTTGATACATTCCTTATTGCAACTATCAAACCAGTATTGCTTATACTTCATCTCCTTAAATATTTTACAGAACAAAATAAACAACAAAAAAAGAATTTTAATTAACATATAGTTACAGTCATATACAAGAGGTTATACCTATGATTTTTCCCTCCCTCCCTCCCTTCTTTCCTTTTCCTTTCTTTCCTTCTTTCTTTTTTATTTGCTTTTCTTCTGTCTTTCCCTCCCCTTCCTCCTTTTTGTATTTTCAGAGTTTCATTCTGTATTTTGAGTTTTTCTCTCCCTCTTTACCCCTCAATATTGTTCCCTCTTCCCCATTGTCCACTCCCTACCATTAGTCTCCTCCCCATTCTTATTGAGTCCACTTGTATTATCCAGTCTTAGATAAGTATGATTATACATTTATATAAATATTATACATATGGATAAAATTATGTTTTCTTTAAGGTAGATTTAGCTCCTGCACATGAGAGAGAACATGCGGTGTTTCTTGTTTTGAGTCTGGGTTATTTCACTTAAAATGATGCTCTGCAGTTCCATCCATTAAGCAACTGACTTTTCATTACTCCTGCTCTCCATACTTCTATTAAAAATACTTTTTGTTTGTTTGGATTGTTTGTTTGTTTGAGATAAGGTCTTGCTGTGCAGTGCAGTCTGGCCTGGAACTATGTCGCCAGGTAGACCTGAAACTCACAGTCCTCCTGCCTCAGCCTAAGTGCTGGCCTCATAGGCATAAGCCACCACACCCAGTGGGGGCAAAAAAGTATATTTTAAACAAGTAAACCCACAGCTATTTCTGCATAGCCATGACCAGTAGAGAAAACTCCAGCTACTGGTGACTGTTCTTTGTCACACATTTGGAATCATCCCATTATTATTATTTTATTTATTTATTTTGGTGGTTGAACCCATGGCCTCACGTATTTTGCAAGTGCTCTACCATTGATTGGGCTGCACCCCCAGCACATTTTTTATTTTTTTGAGTCAGTGTCTTGCTAAGTTATAAAGGCTGCCTCTGATCTCAAACTCAAAGTCCTCCTGCCTCTACCTCTCAAGTCACTGAAATTACAAGCATGGGCCACCATGCCTGGCTAGATTTGTACTACTATTATTAATATAATTTGAAAATTACTCTTACCCAAGACAAAGGCTGAACTATTCTTTTCACAAAGGATTATTGGTAGGTTAGTAATGATTTATAAATATATAATTAGGATTGATTTTTCTCAATGTTTCTTCATTGCCCAGCCCCTTTTTAACCTTTATTGACTGAATGAAGATGTTTATATCACAATCTCTGATTCGGCAGAATTGATTTGTTTTACACAACACTTAGCATTGATTATGTATAGAACATAAATTGTTTTTCTGGTGCATATGCATTCATAGCTTTTTCAATCTGGAACCACGCAGCATAACTTTGAGTATTTAATTGAAAGGAATGTGGTAAAACTTAATCAGTATGAAATCTACTAACAGAAATAGTTAAAATCTGCAGGAGAAATACATCAAATTTTATAAGAGAGATTAAAGGAGTTCGTGTTGGATTTTATTTGTTTGAGAGTAAATAAGGCAGTTATTTTTTGTCGAAACATAACTGTTTTTTTGTTTGGTTGGTTGGCTGGGGGTGGGGGGAGGTGGTGGTGGTGGTGGTGGTGGTGGTGGTGGTGGTTGTGGCACTGGTGGTTGAACCCAGGGCCTCACACTTGCATGCTTTGCGTGCTGGACCACTGAGCTCCACCCTCAGCCCATTTTATTTTATTTTATTTTATTTTTTGAGAGAGTTTCACTAAATTACACAGACTGCCTCTGGTCTTGAACTTGGGATCCTCCTGCCTCCACCTCCCCAGTCGCTGGGATTACAGGCAAGCGCCACTGTGCCTGGCTCTAAACATAACATTTTTAAATGATGTCATAGCTTGGAGCCGGGCACGGTGGCGCATGCCTGTAATCCCAGCGGCTCAGGAGGTGGAGGCAGGAGGATCGCAAGTTCAAGACCACAGGAAGTGTGCGTAACTTAGTGAGACCCTGTCTCAAAAAGTAAAAAAAATGGGCTAGGGGTGCTGCTCAGTGGTCCAGCACTTGCAAAGCATGCAAGTGCAAAGCCCTGGGTTCAACCCCCAGTACCTAAAAAAAAATAATAAATAAAATAATGACATAGCTAGAGCTTCTGACTACACATGACCTTAGGGCTGAGTTTAGCTCAGTGATAAAGTGCATGTCTAATATGCACAAAGCCATGAGCTTGATTCCCAGCACCAAAAAATAAAAATAAGAAAACTTGATTTTATAGTAGGTACAAATGTGACTTATTTAGACCTTTTGCTTTGTTTATGAAGCAAAGTTGGGGTTAAGTAAAGAAAAGGCATATTAAGAAGAAAAGTACGAGGTTTACGAAGGAGAAGGTGGATACATGCGGGCATTATGAGAGAGACACCAAGACTTATTTTGAAGGTTAGGAATGTTCTTTCTCTAATAAAGTGTTTTAAGAGTTTTTTGTTTGGTTTTGGCTTTTGGTGGGTGTTAGTTTTGACTGATTTTTTTTATTTAGACAGGGTCTCTCTCTGTTGCCCAGGCTCACCTAAACTCACCATCCTCTTGCTTCAGCATCTTGACTGCTGAAATTATAGGTGCCCACCACCATACCCTGCTTATTTTAGATCTTTTGTTTGTTGTTTGTTGTTTTTTGAGACAAGGTCTCAGTGTTTAGCCCAGGCTGGCCTGGAGCTGTCTACTAATGTGGCCTCTAACTCACATTAATCCTCTTGCCTCAGCCTCCCAAGTACTGGGATTATGGGCATGTGTCCATACTTAGCTATCTGTTTTGGGTCTTAAGAGTTAAAATCAGAATGTGATTTTCAGTTGTTTCCAAAAATGACATAGACAATGGAGAATCAGTTGGTGTTATTAATACACAATTCCATTTATCTAAAGATATCATACAGGTAATTGCTTTTAGTCCCAACTACTGGTATAGAACAGAGTTCGCTAAGAACAAGAACATGGTGGCTTAGCCTAGAGGAAGAGTGGTAGAACAAGTCAGAAATGGTCAGATAGAGGATATATTTAAAGGTAGAGCCATCAGAATTTGCTGTTGGGTATGGGAAAAAGACATGTGTATTAGTCAACTGTCATTGCTGTAGCAGAAAAATGAACCCAAGCCAATGCAACCCTTATAGAGGAAATGGCTTATTGGAAACTCACAGTTAAAGAATCAGTCCATAATGGTGGCATGGCCAGCATGGTGGGAGTGGCAACAGACCTTGTGGCAGATGACCTCACAGAATGGTGGACCAGGAACCCAAAGAGACTAGGGCGGTGGGTCCAAAGGCTTGCCCCCAGTGACATCACTTGCACAAAGCTAAGACCCATCTTCCAAAATTACGTGACCTTCACAAACAGTGCCACAAGCTGGGGACTGGACATTAAAGCACATGATCATTGGACGCCACTTTATCCTCAAAGTATGACAACATATTTAGGGTGATCTGAGGCTTTCTGCCATTAAGTAATATAGAGAGAGTTGTTGAAGGAACCAGATTCTGGATCCAGACCGATGATTGTGTTTGGCCAACATTTGTAGGCACTGAAGAAAGCTTAAGAAAAAAAAAAACATTAGAATTTGTGAAAGAGACAAAGAGAATGTTGCATATGGACCAAAATGGCAGTGTGTTTTATATTAGCAGAGAGTGTTGTGCATAATATTTTAGTTGATAGATGCTCTCCATTAAGTAATTTGCCATAAATAAGTTTCAGTGGTATATTCATCTTGCTGTGAACCTTGAAATCTTCAGTGTTTTGGTTTTTTTTTTTAGCTTTCCATTTTTTTATTACTAATTTTTAATACACAACAAAACAAAACAGGTACTTATGGGTATCTTAAGAATACCAAATTTCTTTTTTGGTTTTTTGAGATTAGGTCTTATTATGTGGTCTGGATCTGACTGTGTAGTCCAGGCTGGCCTAAGATTTATGTGGATCCTTCTGCCTCCCAAGAGCTGAGATTATAGGCATGGACCACCTTGCCTGGCTCAAATTTCTGTTTTTACTTAGAAGACAGTTTGTATCCATAGTATTATAGATTTTCTTTCTAAGGTAGAGATTTCTAGTTAAAATTCAGTAGAGTGCCTAGCATATAGTTGGCGGTGTTATTAGGTGCTGTGGAGTTGGATAGGACTTATAATGACGCTTTGTATAACAGAAGGAAACACACCCCAGCACTGTGCCATGCCCAGCACTATGTCAGTGCTTCTCTGCTATTCATGGGGTTTTCAGTGGCTGATTAGGTCTTATTAGGTTTCATGATTGTTTTGGGAGTGGGCTGCCGGTCCGTCTCCCATTTTTGTGGAGCTGGGGATTGAACTCAGGGCCTCAGAGTGTGCAGAGCAGCACTCTACCAACTAAGCTAAACTCTAGCCCAGCATATAGTTAGTATTTAACAAATACCAGCTATTACTTTTTGCTAGGAGGGGGATACAGAATGTTGCTCTCTAGCCCAGGTTGGCCTGGAACACGCAGTGATTCTTCTGCCTCAGCATCTTGAGTGCTGGGATTACAGGTGTGTGCCACCATGCCTGGCTAATGTCAGCTATTACTAAAAGGAGAAGTTGGCTTCTAAACTGATTGGCTGTGTTGATGTGTTAAAGTTAAACCTGCTAGCTCCAAAACTGTTCTTTTATACATAGTACATATTGATGATAATATTCCTTTGACTATAAAATGACTTTTATTCTTGGTTTTTAAGAAAACTTTAGCAAAATGTGTTATATGTAATTGTTCTTTTACTTGTGATGTGAAGATACTGGCTAATAATTTTGGTTGCTAATTTTTCTTATATGCTGCTATGTGTTATATTTTATATATCAAACGTTTTTATTTCAGACCACTTTCTAAACCCAAAATACAATTTTGTCATTGCAGGCAAGAAGACAACAAGACCCTAGTCCTGGTTCCAATTTAGGTGGTGGTGATGATCTCAAACTTCGTTAATGGTAGCACAGACATGTGCTGGCCATCTTTACATACACATTGCTTGTATCTGCCAGAAACAATTCATTATTATGAATTCATTATTATTCATTATATATTATAAGACCAGAAACTGTGATAACTGGAGGTACTGCGGTCTATTTCTCAACTGAAGGCAGTAAAAACATCACAAACTGCCATGGTTTTGCACTATGATTATAAAATCTGCATTTCTAATTTTTAAAGCATGTAGCCAGTAATAATTTGAAATTTTTTTCTATGCAAGCTTACCTTGTTGGTATTATTTTAGTTAAGTTGAACCTATCCACTTGTAAAGCCTTTTTCTCCATTTTAATTTAAAAGTTCATTTCATTTAAAAACAAATTAAAATTCATTATTAGAGTGTTTTCTTTCATCAGTTGCTATAATTTTTTTTTGTACTTTTAGATGTGTTTGGTTATACAGCTTCTTTTTTAGAAAGGCATTCTTGGTTTGATTTTCCTCATTTCCTTTTGTGTTCTTACAGTCTACAGCATTTTAAAACTGTTGATGTGTTTGCATTATGTACAAACTAAAAACCTAGTAGCATACAGCTGTCTGCCACCACCTTCACACACGAAGTTTACAGTTGTTAAAGTTGCAGTATCCTTTTAAATCCTAATAAACAGCATCTTCTCTTTCCTTTTTAAACATAAAATATTTTAAATTGGTATTAATTTTAATCTATCCCAAACCTGTTTTAAATTCTGTTCTGTAATCATTAGTTTGGGTGAAGATATTCTCCATAGATGATAATCTACTGAAATGCTTATAGAAGTCACAGGCTGGCTTCTGTTTTATTCAGGGATTTTTTTAAAAGTCAATCAGAAAAGGGATACTGGAGCTTCTTCATGTATGTAACAGCATATTAAACTGGAGACAGTGATGAATCAGCTACAAAGGTAATACTGTACTAAAATAATGTTTAAGGTAGCTGCTTTTATGTGTATTTTATATTGCATGCTTTTGTAGGAATAATACTGGGTGATGAAAGATTAGTCTTAGAAAATGTTCATCTGTACAAAGGATACATTTTCTTCCATTAATTATTCTGGGTAAAACATTCACAGTTATATATGATATTTTACAAAAGGACGGACTATAGATAGCACCTTTTGAGATGAATTAGTCTAAGAATATTTTTTAAACAGGCTGTCAAATTGCAACTTTTTTTTAAATATGAGACTGGAAAAAAGTGCTAAGTCATTTGGCACATCCTTATAAATACTTTTCATGGTCATATTCATTAAATGTTACAACATTTCTGAATTTTTGCAAAAATGTATTTTATCATGGCAAAATGGCATTATTTTAAAGTTTGAAAAACTGACACGGTCAATTCAGAAAATGAGGTCTGAATAGGCTCATTGCATTTAAAAAGGATATATAAATATACTTGATTGATGAAGGAGGTGTGGTTTCATTGTATATAGGTCTTGCAGTTCATAAACAGATATCCTGTATCTCAGAATAAAAATATTTGGTACATATTTGAATCCATGCATGGTAAAGAGTATGTTTAAATTGTTATAACAGTTAAGCATCATAAATGACCATGCTGATCTTGTGTAACTAAGTACTATGACTGAATTTGGTTGGTATTTGGTGTTGTACAGCTCACATGTTTACACACTCAGTGCCCTAATTTCCTCTGAGGGAATCACTTAAGTGATCCTTACAGTGGTGTTTTAAGGTTACTTTATCACAGAGCTCCTTGATTTTTGACTTCTGCACTTATTATTATTATTTTTAATAATATGATGGTACATTTTTCTCTGTTGCTTCTAGCCAAGGGCTTTCAGTCTGCCAGTAAATAAGATCAAGTAGTATTAAATGTTCCTGTTGCCATCTTTCTGTAAATACTGAATTTTTCCTATCATTTAGTATGGCAGTACTTCTGTCTGTCTTAATGCTGGCATTAAGATCATAAGCCCTTTTTTTTCAATCGTACAGGCTTTGAGAATTACTTTTTTTAAGTTATTGATGCAATTTGATATTTTTTCACAATCTGTATTTAAACAAAATTACATCATTGCATCCTCTTTCTAAATTCATCTCCATTAAAACTTGCCTTAAGCTACCAGATTGCTTTTGCCACCATTAGCCATATTGTGTGTTTGTATGTCTAATTTACTTTCACAATAAACTTCTGTGTAGTGAAAACAGGGTCTTGCCTGTTTATTGACATAATCTGACTATTTCTATCCTAGTGCTAGTTATGACATGAAAATTGATTTTATTAGTCCTGAACAATGAGGATTTTTACCTTTCTAAAAAAAGAAAGTCACAACAATGACATCTAGTGGCCATTTCAGCTAACTCCAAAGATCTTTCCTTAATGTAGAGATAACAAGGTATAGTAATTTCCCAATGTATATTAAGATTTTTAAAAAGTACAATTGCCCAGGTGTGGTGGCACACACCTGTAATCTCAGTGACGCAGGAGGATTGCAGGTTGGAGGCCCGAGGCAGCCTGTATAACTTAGAGAAACCCCGTCTGAAAATAAAAAGTATAATTGAGCTGGGGTGCAGTTCAGTGGTAGAGCACTTGCAGAAGCCTGAGTGAGGCCCTAGGTTCAACCCCCTGCCCCTTGGTATCACAAAAAAGGGGAAAAAATGCTTGATTTATCCGTCCTATGAAGTATGATCATAAAGTAGTGATCTTGAGGGGAAGGAAGAATATTCACAATTTTACACTGAAATTAGTGCCCTTTTGCAAACTACTTGGTTTAAAAATACACAAATTTTTATTATGCTGATGTTACATTAAATATTCTTAGTACTTGTCCTGGCATTTTCCTATACCAGAAAGTTAAACCTTTTTGAGGAGGGTGTATACACCATTCCTGAAAGTACTGCAATACCAAGATAATGTGTTCAATGGATGGAGCAAGTCCCTATTCCATCTCCCTGCCCTAAAAATCCATTTAATATATTGTCTTCTGAGGACATATCAGATACTAAACCAGTAAGAACAAACACTACACTTAGTCCAAAGGCTGAGAAGTGATAAACCTTTTACTTTAGAGTTATGCCTTAATGCCATAATGCCTTAATGCCTTAATGCCATAATGAACAAATTTGCCCATCCACCAGATTTAATAATACCCATGGCAAAAATAACCTTAAATGCTAAATTGATGCCATTAAGGAAATTCCAGTCAGCATTCAGGAGGCTGAAGCAGGGGGGTCACGTTTGAGACCAACTTGGGCTATACATCAAGACCTTAACTCAAAAACTCACTAATTACTTTTTAATTTTGGAGCCTGGTGTGGTGGTGCACACCTGTAATCCCAGTGGCTCAGGAGGCAGAGGCAGGAGGATCACAAGTTTGAGACCAGAGGCAGTCTGCGTAACTTAGCAAGACCCTGTCTCAAGAAGTAAAAAATTGTAGTGGAGGTGGAGCTGAAGTTGATCCAGCACTTGCAAAGTATGCAAGCGTGAGGCCCTGGGTTTAGCCCCCAGTGCTGCAAAATAATAATAATAATAATAATAATTGATTTTGATGATAGAAATATTGTAATACAATGGCTTATTGACACTGATATTGGCTTAAATATATTATTCAAATTTACATTTTAATGTGGCTACTAGAAAAATTTTTATTGCATATATTGGCTCTCATGAATAATAAGATTATAAGTGAGGGTTCTGGTGTAAGATGGCAGATTAAAGGCAGCCTCCATGTGACACAGTCAAACAAAGGACTCAGGGTAGGAAATAATAGACTATGCCAAAAAGAGACTGGAAAAGCACCTAAATTATGAAAGAGGAGACAGGATAGTCTCAGAGTACAGACAAGGAAGGGACAAGTAGAACCTGCTGCAGCTCCCTGGCAGAGAACCCTCACCCATAATGTAAATTAGTTGATCCTGATAAGCAGGCTGTAGTCCCATAGGACCAACCCACAGTCCTTGAAGCCCTTGGATCCACTCCAGGGATTTGGTGAGACTGGCTCTTCAGACTGAAGCATGAGCACTGGAAAAGACATTCATATTGCTACCCAAAAGGCAGCATCTTGAGAGGGAACCTATTGTATGAGATGGAGCTACTCCAGAGGTCTGAAAACAAGGAACAATCATTTGGGGAGCCTGGGGTCAACCTGCCATAACCCCAGGATAGGACACAGCTGCAGCAGGCAGCTACAAAGAGGGGAAAGGTGGGAGGCCATTTTGCTGAGAAGTTCAGGCAGCAGGAAACTCAAGCAAGATAGATGGTAGTCCCAGCCCTTGGGGAGAGGAGACAACCACATCTCTTGATGGGAACCCTGAGCTGAGGTCAGGTAAGAGACTCCAATTTGGCAGCCAGGAGCAGTAGCACATGTTTATAATCCCAGCAACGTGGGAGGCAGAGGCAGCCTGCATAATTTATTGAAGCCTTGTCTCAAGATTAAAAAAAAAAAAAAATTTAAAGAAGGCTAGGGGTGCAGCTCAGTGGTAGGGTACTTGTAAAAGTATGCACAAGCCCCTGGGTTCAGCTCCACAGTACCACAAAAACAAAAGACTCCAACTTCAACTGACCATGACCTCCAACTAACACTTCTAATATTAGAGGACACACAAAGAAGGTACTCCAAACTTTGCTTGTTTTTTTTTTTCTTTCTTTTCTTTTTTTTTTTTTTTAACAACCTGGGGTAGGGAATGAACCCAGAGCCACTGGGTTGCAGGTGTGCACAACAGCACCAAATTCTCCCCTGCATTTGTTTTAAATTTTATTTTCTTCATTTCTCTTTTTTCTAATGTAATTGTTATCCTCTTTAGTTTTCCTTTTTATCTTTTGTTGCCTGTGTTTTTCAATTTGCTATAGTTTTAGTATCACTTTTACCTTAATTATTTTTCAAAACAAAATTTTTTTTTACTTTTTATTTTCCTTATGTTTATCTAATTTTGTTTACACATTTTTTCTTCATTGTGCAACCAGATTTTTTTAAATGTCTTTTGCTGTGTTCTCTCCCTCTTCCTAACATTCTTTGCCTTTCTTCTCTTTCCTTTTACTTAACCCTTGCTGTTTCTTTCTTCTTTTTCTCTGCCACTCCTCTACCTTTTTACTTCAGGCAATTGCTGATTTTACTTTCACCCTAAATAACTTGTAACTTCGTTGCTTATTCTATAATATTGTCACCATTTTCTGTTCTATGGGCACTGGTGATGTAATACTTGGCTTTGATTTTAAGTGTATTTCTATACCTGGTTTGGTTGGGTATAGTACCTGGTACAGTAGTTTGTCTTTTCTCAGTGGTACTAGGGACTAGGCTTTCAAGAGAAAGCCACTAAGAAGATCCCCAAATAAAATTGTAAGAGATATCTATCCCAGCAGATGCACAAATCACAAAACAGAAACAAAAGAAACATGAAAAAGTAAGGCAACTATATCTCCTTCAAAAGGCCATATAAATTAACTACTGAATCCAAAGATATGATTGAAATGTCAAAGAATCAAAAGTCTACTTGTAAAAATGATCAAGAACTCCAAAGAGGATACAAACAGGCACATGAATGAAGTAAGGAAATCAATTCAGGACCTAGAAGGAAAGTCACCGATGTTGAGGGCAGTTAGCAAAATGCGTCAGGGATTCAGCAAGGAAATTGAGGTTTTGAAAAAAATATGTTGGGCATTAAGAACTCAATAAGTCAAATGACAGTGGGAAGCATCCCTAATAGACTAGATCAAGCAAAAACCAAATATCAGGCATGGAAGACAAGGTTGAGGAAATAGTACATTCAAGTATCAATTTTTAAGAAAAGGAATATGACCACAACTTTCAAGAACTCTAGGATATGATCAGGAGACCAAACCTATGAATCTAGGAGGTAGAAGAAGGTGAGATAAGAACTAAAGGCTTAGGAAGCCAATTCAATGATGTAGCATAAAATTTCCCAAATTTGGAGAAGAAAGAATATACAAGAGGTGCTGAGAAACCCAAAGAGACTTTATCAGACAAGAATCACCCTATGACACAATAGTTAAAATCCAAAGACTACAGAACAAAGAAGCATTATCAAAAGCTGCAACAGAAAAACCCCAACTCACAAACGCAAACCCATTACAGTAATACCAGACCTCTCAGTGCAAACTAAAATCCAGGAATGCATGGAGTGATGTATTTCAAGTCGTGAAAGCAAATAGCTGCCAGCCAAGATTATTGTAGCCAGAAAAGTTATCATTTAACATCGCTAGAGAAATAAAGACCTTCCAAGACAAGCACATACTAAAGCAATTCATGACCACCAAGCATGCATTGCAGAAGATACTTAAAGGAGTCCTACACACACCAGAAGAAAAAAGGTAGTCACCACAGGAATACAGGAAAGAATAAACTTCATGAAAGGAACAGATATACTAAAAAGAACTAGCAAATAATCAGTCATGTTAAAAAAAAAAAAAAACCAGCACACACTGAATAGGGGAGAAAGAAAAGAATGAATAGTATATGAACCAACCAGGAAAACACCCAGTACAATTACAAGAACCAGCAAACCCCTTTCTGTACTAACCCTAAACATAAATTGTCTCAACTCTCCAATTAAGAGATATAGACTAGCTGACGGGATTAAAAAACAAGATCTAGCAATTTGTTGTCTGCAAGAAACACATCTCACTGGCAAAGTACTCTCACAGACTGAAAATGAAAGCATGGAAATCAATATACCAAGCAAACAAAAGTCAATAAAAAGGAATAGTCCAGCTGGGTGCAGTGGCACATGCCTGTAATTTCAGAGACTCAGGAGGAAGAGGCAGAAGGATCCCAAGTTGAAGACCAGAGGCAGTCTGCGTAATATAGCGAAACCATATCTCAAATAGTAAAAAAAAAAAATGGGCTGGGGGTGTCTAGCTTAGTGGTACACCACTTGGATTCAACCACCAGTACCGCAAAAAAAAATAAAATAAATAAATAAATAAATAAAAAGTCCTTATAGCAGATGAAATAGACTTCAAGCTAAAATTAGAAGAAATAAGATCATTACATATTAATAAAGGGAACAAGTTATCACCAAACATAAGTGCTCTTAGTTTCATAAATACTACTGGCCATAAAGGGACAGATAGGTCCAGATACAGTAATAGTGGGTGACTTCAATATCCCACTCATCAATACAACATCCAGACGGACAAAAAAAAATCAACAAAGCAACTTCAGAGATAAACAGCACAGTAGATCAAATAGACTTAATAGATAGCTACAGAACATTCCATCTAAAGGCTACGGAATATACATTTGTCTCAGCAGCTCATGGAACTTTCTCTAAAATAGGTCACATTTTAGGCCATAAAACAAGTCTTTAACAAATACAAAAAAAATTTTTTATTGTATCTTATTGGACCACAATGGAATAAAACTAGAAATAAACAGCAAGATAAACTACAGAAACTATACAAAATACACGGAGATTGAACAGTACACTCTTAAATGATCAGTGGGTTACTGAGGCAATCAGAAGAAATGAAAATTCTTGGAATCAAATGAAAATGAAAACACCAAAACCATTGGGATATAGCAAAGTGCCTACATTAAAAAATCAGAGAAGACTCAAACGACAATGATGCACCTCAAGATCTTAGAAAAACAACATGCAAAACTCAAAAATCGGTATATGGAAAGAAATAATAATGATCAGGGAAGAAATTAATGAAATAGAGACTAAAAGAATAGTTCAAAGAATTGATGAAGCGGTTCTTTGAAAAGAGAAACACGATTGATAGATCCTTAGCTAAACTAACTAAAAGAGAGAAGACTCAAAATTAGAAATGAAAAGGGAGACATTACAACAGATAACCAATGAAATTCAGAGTATTAAGGAATACTTTGAAAATATACATTCCAAAAAACTGGAGATCTTAGATGAAATGGATAAATTCCTAGCTGCATAGGACCTACCAAAATTAAATCAAGAGCTTATAAACTTAATCATAACATGCAGTAAGAACGAAGCAGTAATAGTGTTCCATCAAAGAAAAGCCCAGGACTGGATGGATTTACAAGTGAGGGTTGTTTTTATTTCTGTCTTGGGTTTTTGGCTTTCTGAGTCAGGATCTCACTATGTAGCCCAGGCTATCCAGGAATTAGGTATGTAGATAGACTAGGCTGGCCTTGAAACCGTGTTATCCTCCTGTCTTAGCCTTCCAAGTGCTGGGGTTACAGTAATGCACCACCACACTGAACTCACTGCTGAGTTCTACAATGAAGAATTAATACCAATGTTCCTCAAACTATCCCATAAAATAGAAATGGAAGAATGCTACCAAACTCATCCTATGATGCCAGTATTAACACTGATACAAAAACCAAATAAAGATACAACAAAAAAGGAACTACAGACCAATATCCTTGATGAACACAGATGCAAAAAATCCTTAATGAAATACTTGCAAATTGATGTCAACAATACATTAAACAGATCATATACTATGATTAAGTTGGTTTCATTCCAAGGATACAAGGATAGTTCAACATAAGTCAATAAATGTAATATAACACATAAACAGACTCAGAGACAGAAATCACATAATCACCTCAAAAGATGCAGAAAAGTCTGACAAAGTTCAACATTCCTTCAAGATAAAAGCACTAAAGAAACTAGGAATAGATGGAACATACCTCCACATAATGGCAATATATGAAAAACCTACAGCCAGCGTCATACTAATGGGGAAAACTGAAAGCATTTCCTCTAAAATCAGGAGCAAGACAACAGTCTCCACTATATTATTCAATATAGTTATTGAACTCTAGCGACAGCAATAAGGCAAGAGGAAGAAATAAAATGGATCTAAACAGGAAAGGAAGAAGACAAATTATCCCTATTCGCAGATATGATCCTAAAGACTCCACCAGAGAATTCTTAGAACAGATAAACACTTTCAGCAAAGTAGCAAGATACAAAATCAGCATATAAAAATCAGTACCTTTTCTATATAACAATAACAACTAGGCTAAGAAAGAAATCGGAAAACAATCTCATTCACAATAGCTTCAAAGAGAATAAAATATCTAGGAATAAATCTGACCAAGGAGGTGAGAGGAGATGTCTACAGTGAAAACTTTAAAACCCAAAAGAAAGAAATTGAAAAAGATACTTGAAGATGGAAAGACTTCCTGTGCTCATGGATCAGAAGAATCAATATTGTGAAAATGGCAATATTACTGAAAGAAATCTACAGACTTAATGCAATCCTTATCAAAATCCCAATGATATTCTCCACAGAAATAGAAAAAAAAATTCCTAAAATTCACGTGGAAGCACAAAAGGCCCCAAATAACTAAAGAAATCCCAAGCAGAAAGCGATGCAGAAGGTATAATAATACCTGATTTTAAATTATACTACAAAGCCACAGTAACAAAAACAGCATGGTACTGGCACAAAAACAGACATGGAGACCAATGGAATAGGATAGAGGATCCAGAAATAAACCTGTGCACCTACAGCCACCTGATGTTCAATGCAGGTGCTACAAGTATAAGTTGGAGAAAAGATAGCCTCATCAACAGATGGTGCTTGAAGAACTATATATCCTCATGTAGAAAACTGAAACTAGATCCCTCTCTCTTACCCTGTACAAAAATCAGTTCAAAATGGATCAAAGACCTTAATGTAAGACCTGAAACTTTGAAACTGCTAGAGGAAAACATAGAGAAAACAATTCAAGACACAGGCATAGACAAGGACTTTCTGAACAGGACCCCAATAATCCAGAAAATAATAGCAATAATTGACAAGTGGGATGCATGAAATTAAAAAGCTTTTCCACAGCTAAAATGACAATTAACAAAGTGAACAGACAGCCTATAGAATAGTAGAAAATCTTTGCCAGCTATACATCAGACAGGGGATTAATATCCAGAATATATAAAGAACTTAAACACTATAAAAGCAAATTATCCACTCAAAAAATGGACAAATTAATTGAACAAACAGTTCTCAAAAGAAGAAACAAATACCCAATAAACATGAAAAAATGTTCAATATCCTTAGCCATCAAGGAAGTGCAAACCAAAACTACACTGAGATACCCTCTCACTGCAGTTAGAATGACTCCCATCGACAAAAGAAACAAATGTTGGTGAGGATTCAGAGAGAAAGGGACCCCTATACACTACTGGTGGGAATGTAGGATGAAGCAGCCACTATGGAAATCAGTATGGAGTTCTTCAAAAAACTAAAAAGAATGAGCCGGGTGCAGTGGTGCATGCCTGTAATCCCAGTGGCTTGGGAAGCAGAGGCAGGAGGATCGCAGGTTCGAGACCAGAGGCAGTCTGCGTAATTTAGTGAGACCCTGTCTCAAAAGTAAAAAAATGGGCCAGGGGTGCAGCTCAGTGGTCCAGCACTTGCAGAGCATGCAAGCGTGAGGCCCTGGGTTCAACACCCAGTACCACAAACACAAACAAACAAAACAAAACAAAACAAAAACTAAAAAGAACTAACAACTACCATATGACCCTGCTATACTACTACTGGGTGTATTTCCAAAGGACTGTAAATCAATATACCATACAGATATCTGTTCATCCATGTTTATTGCAATGCTAAAGCACCACTCAGCAGTGTCTGAGGTCCTGAGTTCGATTCCCAGCACCGCAAAAATGGGAGAAGGACATGGCAATCCACACCTGAGGCAATCCCGAAACAATCAGCCATTGAAAATCCTGAGGTCAGATGGCACCTAACAACAACAACAGTGGGCATGGAGTCATAAAGAAAAAAGTACAGGAAGCATACTTGAAAATTTCCCCACTTACCAGCCAGCACAGGCCCATTGATTTGGCTTAAACACCAATAAATAAATAAATAAATAAAATAATAAGATTTATCTGTTTTGTGCTAAATATTCATCAGTAGTTGACCTAGGCTGACAGAACAAAACTGGAAAATTTCCAGCCATTGTTATAGACCCAAGAAAGAAGATACTCTGTCATAAAGGGTGACTGGCTTTGGAAACACCAAAAGTTGACATGTCTTTTTGTTTTCATTGGGCCACACTAGTCACAGCCACACCCACCTTCAGCTAGGCTGGGAACTGCAGTTCTACTTTTTGCCCCAGAGGAGTCAGGATTTATGAATAGCTCTCATAACCACCACAGGCCAATTATTAAGTATTTTGGGCTGGGGATGTAGCTCATCAGTAGAGCACTTGCCTTGCATGCTCAAGGAACTGAGTTCTATAACCAGCACTGAAAACAAAACAAAACAAACAAAACAAAACAAAAAACCCCAGAGAAGTGACTAGTCCTTCACAACTCCAAATGTCATTGAAAAGACTGAGGATCCTCTATCGGGAAATGGGGGAGTGTTCTTTGTAACTTTTTTTTTTCCGGTACTGGGGACTGAACCCAGGGCCTTGTGCCTGCATGCTCTGCAAGTGCTGGACCACTGAGCTGCACCTCAGCCCATTTTTTGACTTTTTGAGACAGGGCCTTGCTAAATTACACAGACTGCCTCTGGTCTCGAACTTGCGATCCTCCCGCCTCCGCCTCCCAAGCCACTGGGATTACAGGCATGCACCACCGCGCCTGGCTGCTCTTTCTAACATTTTCAAGACTGTTTATATTGCCTGCCTTCCAAAATTATCAGGACTTTTATCTGAAGGACTGGCATCTGTCCATCCTCTGATGACAGCTCTCCCAGCCACTTTCCTGAGTGACACCTTCATCCAGCCAGCTACTCAAGCTGGAAAACCATGCCTTTATTCTTAACACCCATTCTCCCTCATCTCCCACATCCAATCAGTAAATCCTGTGAACAGATTCCATCAAATCTTTATTCAATTTTTAAATTTTTTAGTTATTCAAAGTATTTGCCTCTAAGTCAGATACTGTTATAAGGTACAGGACTCTAACAAATCTGGGAGGTAGGCATGATCATTTTATAGGTGAGGAAACAGGTATGGAGAAGTTAAATAACTTGCCCAAGATACATAGCTATTGAGTGGCAGAACTGGGGATCAAATTTTCACTCCATGAGCTTAATTAGCTATTGTGCTCTAACCTAAGGTTGTCCCCATGTGTCTAGCTTGGACTAGCTTGCTATGACTGTCTTCCTGAACATACTCTTCATAAACCACCTCAATATTTTTAAACATCCCCGCCTTCATTTTGAAGGAATAAACTTTGAAGACATTCTCCTGAGTTATCCCACTTCCCTGAGGCCCTTCCTACTTCTACTTGGTGTATTGGGCTCTGGGTTATGGCCTCCTAGTACTGTCACCGCGGCACAGTGAGGAGGTACAGCTCAGTGTGGCTGTCTAGCCTAAGAAGTTCCCCTCGTTGGGCCCTCCACTCAGGTTAAGCTGGGTCCTTGGCTTCATCACACACAAAAATTTCAGTATGAATCAGGGAGAGTGAAACAAAGTTGTAGAGTTCATTAAGTTCACACTTTAAAACACATGAGAGAGACAGGCATCCAAGACACATATTGGCTTCCCACGAAAGCCAAAAGGACAAAGCCCCTGGGCCCGTGTTCTTTCCAGTTTCCTTAACCTAGTGTATTCCTCGTGTGATGTCAGCCCTGCACATTTCTGCACATGGCTTTTTTCTGTCTTGGTGTTCCTTACAGATCAGTCAGTATTTAGGGACATACTTCATTTTCTAAATGTATCTTGTTACACACACCAGGGTTTTATTTAGCCATTTCCCTACCGGACATCCAAATGACCCATTTCTGTTGTTTTGGCGTACCATGCTAAAATGAACATCCTGTTCTTTTTGTTGTTTTAATGTTAGTAGCAGTGACTTCAAATTTTGGTGGAGCCTCCTATGTTACACTCTTGTCAAGCCAGTTTGAGAGTTTAGCATGTCATTCCCCTGCTAATGGAAAGAACTTGGGTTCAGCTGCCTAGGACCATGGAACCCTAGGTGAGGTCTTTAATCTCTGTGGACCTCATTTATTCATCTGTAAAATGGGGTATAATCTCACGTCTCGGGGTGGTTATGAGAATCCGGAGAAGGCTTGGCATCAGAAGAGGCTTCAGCTGCCTTTTAATTTCAGGGTGCCCGAGGGCTAAAAGCTCAGGCTGACTGTGCTACAGGAGCCTCTCTCACTCGTATATGAGGAACAAAGAACGCCAAGCGTTTGGTCAAGATCATAAAGCGCTGACAACAAAGTTGAGTCAAGTAGGATCTACTGGGGACCGCCTCCGCCTTCCTTCGGATCCAGGCCCCAGGACGGCTGCGACCGGTGCGGTCAGAAGAGAGGTCTGCTTCAGGCCCCTCTTCCTTTTACCCCGTCGGCTCCCCTAACCAATCTCCTCTCAGTCGACCCCAAACCTCCACACACTAGCGTACTCCACTCTTTCGGTTCGACTCCTGCTCAGCATCGACTAGATGTCTATTCCTGCACAACTAAAGACAGCAGCAGCTGGCATCTGTCTGGCCTCCACGGGGGGTGGGGCGCCCGCGGGCCTCCGGGACCCAGCGTCCTTCCTCCCACCGTGGGGCTCAGACGGTGTGTTCCTCTGCGCCCACTGAACGCTAGTGGGACGTGTAAGTAGACGGCAGACAGCTGTTATGTAGCTATACGACGTGTGTGTTGCATAGTGTCCCTTTTCTTGAGCAGACGTGTGAAACGTGTGTGGAGTGGTGTGCAGATATGGCTCACAATGTCTGGGGCTCTTCGCTCCTAGAGCGGCGGCCCCTCCTAAGGGTGCACTTCTACTTCACGCAGCCTGGGCTGCGATACTCCGCGCTGCCAGACTGCCTCCAGAGTCGAGGTTTGCGCGTGCGCAACTCCACCTCAGACTCCTCCCCCAAGGCGGAATCCCGCCCTCCCCACGCTTTACGGCCCGGCGCGCCACTTTTGCTGCAGTTGCTCGCACCGCTGCCAGTGAACCTTCCGCGGCTTCTGCCGGCTAGGTGAAGCGAAGCGAGGTAAGGTGTGGTATTGGGCCGGGGCCGGGGCAGGGGCAGCAGTCACCTCTTGACGGGGTGGAGAGCAGGGCCGCCACTGGATGGCAGGGGTGGCCAGTCAGCCCCTGCGTTGTCTTGTCAGGACCGGCCCCGTCTGCGCTACCGCGGGGAGGCCGCCTGGGCCCGGCGTACCGAACCAATGCTGGACCTGGAGGTAGTGCCTGAACGCTCTCTGGGGAACGAGCAATGGGAATTCACGCTGGGTGAGTGTGCGATCTTCCGTCAGGACCCCATTCACTTGTTTTTACTTTCCCCTGAGCCCGTCCGCTTCTAGTTTCTCCCCCTGATGCCCCTGCACGTTGTCTTTTTTGTCCCTTCAGCTTTTTTAGCTCCAGGCATTAGATAATCGGCAGCCGATCTGCCTGTCAGTCTGTCAGTCTTCTATGGGGGGGAGGGGGCAACGACGCCCTCGCCTCGGGGGTCTGCAAGGTCTCTCCTGGGACAATGGGACCAAAGTAGTAGCAATAATAATCACAACAATAGCTGTCACGCCCCAAACACCTACGTAGTGGCCCGCCCTATTCTGTTGTACGAAATTGCCTCTTGTAACCCTCCCTGGGTTCTGAAAATCTGGACCCATTCCCATTTTGCAGGCTAAGTAATAGGTAAAAAGTGGTTAGCACTCCTAATCATCACTGTGCTCTCTGGTTTATCTTCTTTTGTTTTGGGGGAGCTATGGGTTATCTTTTTCAGAGGAGAAATCTAAGCGCAGATCCCATAATCAGGTGATGGGAATCTGATCAGGGGGCCTGACTTTGTGTGGGTCAAAGGAACTTGTGACTTGCTTTCTTCTCTTTTGAAAGGTAGTCTTATATGTGATGATGTAGTCCTAAACCCAGCCCTCCTATGTGAGAGTTAAAGATGGAGTGAAGTAGAAATTAGGGGAAAATTACATACAGTTCAGACTAGAGTTTGGCTCAGTGGGTAGAGTGCTGCTTTGCACTTTCTGAGGCCCTTAATTTGATTCCCAGCACTGCAAAAACGGAGGAGGACTTGGCAGTTCTCTCCTGAAGCAATCCCGAAACTATCAGCCATTGAAAACCCTATGACGGTCGCTATGAGTCAGACTCAACTGGATGGCACCTAACAATGCAGTTTGGTCATTTTTTGATTAGTTGGTCCAGTTTTCTCCCATCACCCTCTTTATCCCCAACATCACTACTTTTATTTGTATAAATATGTTTGCATTCAGTAATCCCTGTGTGTTTACTAAAAAATAAATGAAGTGGGAAGCAGGTGTTGCTGCTGTTTGTAAGGGCCTAAAGTTTTGTTACTCTAATGTGGACTACTGGACTGAGTCAGCTGTTCCATTGGCTGTGGTTTATGCTTGAATTTGGAAGACTCATGTCTGTAGAGACAGCATGTCAGAGAAAGGCAGCAGTACAGATTGCTGACAGGACCCTGCTGGTGTTCAGCAGCTACATGCCTCCTGCAAGCCATAGGAGGCAATTTTGTTTTTTTTGAGACAAGATCTCACCATGTAGCATAGGTTATCCTAGAACTTACAATGTAGACTAGGGTGGCCTCAAAGTCAGGGCGATTTTCCTGCCTCAACCTCCCAAGAGTGCTGGGATTACAGGTATGAGCTACCATACCAGGCTATGTAAGAGCCAGTTTTACTGAGGGGTATGAAATGTTCCATCTGACCTTTATTAAGCACAAGAGAGCTTGATTGATAGGCTAGTGATATCATGCTAATACTGTTTGGCTTCTAATGACCTTATTTCCTCCCTCTTCCCTTGACTGCTTTTGTCCACACCAGGACCTCCCAGGGCTGGTTGAGAACCACAGCCATAGCTTCAAACTGTGCTTAATGGTGTGACTAGATTGTAGATTTCTTTGTAGTATAAGCATTCACAGGCTCTTGGTCTAAACTGGTGGCTGAGATATAAGGTGAGATCATGATTTCTAGAAAACTGAGTGGGAAAGTAAGGCTTCTTCTGGCCATTGTTGTTTTGACAACCTAACCCCAAGTCCTTACTCTGCCAGTTTCCAAGACTCAAGAGTTTGGGTAGTTCTTTCAGATTGTCTTAACAGCAACCAAAAATAGAAGGCCATATCTGTACGTTGAATTCAGAATTGAACTTTGGAGGAAAGCTGATGGAGGGGGACTGAGCCTTGATAATTCCTTACAGGTTTTAAAATCTGCATTTTTAAAGAGCGTAAGTCATTTTTCTCCTCTCAATCTCGTCCCCCAATCCTAACACATCCAGAAATACAACTAGGGCTGTTAGGAAGGGCTAGATCTGGGAAATGAATCTGTGCTTTGAAATTACAATCTTAGGCTAGAGAATCAATGGCAGTGCTTACTTCTAGTCTCCACAATATTGTGAGATAGGTATTGTTCTTTTCATTTGCCTGCTAAGAAATAGGCCCAGAGAGGTAGGTAGAGATGACAAACAAGGAGCCAAACAGGGATTTCCTGCTTCTCACTGCTCTGATCTTCCGAGGATGGGCTCAGCTTACTGGAATCTGTGCAAATGCAGATGTACCTGGCCCATGTAATCATCCACCTGCCATCATAGTAGGAAGCTGCCTTCCTGGCCTTTGTATAATGTTGGGAGATAAGGGAACTGCCAACAACACGGGCAGGAAAACCTAGGCCAAGCAGAATCTAAGTGAATGCCACTGATAGTTTGATCGTAGTAGAGCGAAGGCAGTACAAATTTGAATTTTTTTCTGGAGACTAGCCTGCAGCGGTAGCCCTGTGGCATCCGATCCCGTCAGATCTCAGAAGCTGAGCAGGGTCGGGCCTGGTTAGTACCTGGATAGGAGACTGCCTGGGAACACCAGAAGCTGTAGGCTTGGGAGAAGGACCTGGCAACCCCCTCCCAAAAATCAATCTGCCATTGAAAACCCTATGAACAGCAGAGAAGCACTGACAATAGTGTTTCCCCTGTTGTACAGAGGGTCGCTATGAGTCGGATACTGACTTGACGGCACCTAACAACAATAACAACAAGCAGACTATATTGATGTGGAGACATGAGTCTGAATTTATTTTTGAAATTAGTCTTTAGAATGCCTAAAGAACACAGATTTAAAGGGTCACTGAAGAAAGTAACCTTCTCTGACATTATCCAAGTCCCTAAACTGGGGGTACAGGGAAGGCTTCATATAAACCCACAGGGAAAAGGTAGATGGTATGTGCAGAGAAATATATAAGCACTTCAATTTTATAATTAGAGTATGATATACTGGTAAAAGGAAAAAAATGACTTTCCTACAGTCCCAATTCTGTTTGGTTGTTGCTACCTGGGACATTATCAAGGAGATTGTGAGTTCAGTACAAGAGGACACTGTTACTAAAGTCTATTGTGGGCATCAGTTTAGGAAGAACAATTTGGAGACAATTCAGAGAGGTAGGAAGAAGTAGGAATGTAGAGGTTTCTATCTTGAGACCCTGGGTAGATGTTGGAGGTGTTAAGTGAGACTCAGAATACAGAAAAGATGAGAAAGTCACTTAATCCATTGACTTTTATTTGTGTTTAGCTGTATACAGAAAGCAGATTGAGATTTGAGTCAGGAACTGAGTGGGTGGTTGAACTGAGGGATCAGGGCAAAAGATTATGCCCTGTCATCATATCAGATATACCCTACCATAGACCTAGGACCCCTGGGAAAGTTACAGAAACAGCAGGAAAGAATGGTATTGT